>JBBPTO010000064.1:0-66429 GCA_038094155.1 Pulveroboletus cf. aberrans | reverse complement strand
TACCCCTCCATAGTCCACAGATTCTGACAAAAAGCTTGCAAGGGTGGCCTCCCACAGCTTTGGAAAGGGTAGAACAACTCTTGGAGCAAAGTTTGGATATAGCAGAAGGGCTGACACCAGTTTGCTTGGCAATGGCTTTACCAGATTGGCCAGCATCAAGCAGAGAAAGGATAGAATTTTGTTGAGTAAGGGAGAGGATGGTGGTTGAAAACTAAGAGGTGTGTGAACTTTTTTAAACTCAGACATACTATTTCCATGTATGTCTTTGTTTGTACAAGCAAATACAGCCAATTATCCTACTACATAACGATCCTGGTTACCAATTCAAAAGCTCAAAAACCCTTTCCATGACATCACTGTTTTAAAATGGCCATATCTCTGCCCCATGTGAATTCTATCACATGACTCAGGGACCGATCTGATAGCCAGGAGTATGTGCCATTTATAACTCCACCAAAGCTAAGCGAAATTCCCACAGGAATAGGTGGTGTACATCACACACTGCAAATAAGGCAAACATGGAAAGGGTTTTTGAGCTCACTGTATATACAGTACAGGACTGTTTGTTTCTATGTATCTCTCTATTGCATAAGGATAGGTATGAGTCATGAAACATGACTTAGAGAACTAAATTATCAGTAGGCTATAGATACTAGCCAATGGCATAAGTATCTCATATCTATAGTGAATGATGAAACAATATGGGAGTGTAAATGACTGATGATCATGTGATCATGATTTAAAACCTTGGTTATGTAATGAAGAGCAGAAAGCAAATTCCAAGTTTCAACACCCAGCCCACTGGACACAAATGTCTCACTGGAAACAATGTGGGTATGGTAGATTTCAACACAGATCATTGGATATCATGACTTATGTCATGAAATTTACCAACTGTGTCCCCCAATTGGGCAACAGCCAGACATGGGCTGCTAGCTAGTCCCATGACTTCAGGCTCCCTCACTCCAGCACAATGCATATTTGCAGTAAAGGGTCTATGCAATATACAATATGCAATTTTCAGCAGTTTTTGCTGGCCCCATGGTAGGACAGACCCCCAGCCTATGTAATATGACAATTATGCATCACTACCATATGCACTATGACCTTTTCAACCGCATCCCTATCTTAGTCACTTTCCACCACTGATTGGTATGTAAATCCACCGGTTGCGTATCAGTACTGACTACCAGTTCTAGGATCGCTGTAAACGCTGGCATCACGTTAACTTAAAGTAGGTGGCGCGTTGCTCAACTTCTGAACTATCTGAACATAAATATGCAGCTCGTACCCTTCTATAAGCGAGCCGAGTATCGCGTCCTGATTCCGTTGGAACTTCACCTGCCGTTTGAACAAGTGGCGCGCAATTCTGGTTGGTATCCTAACCTAGTCACAAACGATTCAAGATTGACGCCACCCAGCCACCTACTGAAGGTCTCGGTCTCCCCATCTGATTCCCTGTGACTTCCTGCAAGGCCGGTCACTTGACGAACGCGCTACTGGTGTAAGGGCCATCCCACACGCAGCTATCGCGACTCTATTTTGCCATGTAATCCAGCATAAATTCACAGGTATCTAGCGCTATCAGTAGTTCCACCTCCAACCCATCTATGAAACCAACGTCATGGGCCAGGCAATCAGGGATCATCGATGAACTTTACAATCCGAACTTTATGGCATTCGAAGATGGCCTACTGGAACATGACATGCTTTATTATTCTTTGCTCAGTCCCTGCCAGTCGCTATCGACCAAGGATGGTGGGCTTGTCCTCCCACGAGAACGAGCTCACGCTTATTCGTCCACTCCCTTACCCTTAGGAACAGCTTACGCCACTCGTTTCCCGCGTCTAACGCGTATATTATCTCTGTGATCGGGTCGCATCACCCATATCTTGCAGAAAGCCCTGACGAAAGTCGTCGAGGTCGGGCTCTCAGGGTTTCTTCTCCTAACTGATCATGTAGATCCAGAAAATCCAAACAGCCACATATCAGGATATGAATTTCTCTCCCAGAGAATATCGACCTCAAACAGAATTGCAAGGACATTACGAGGACGCTACAGAATACACAACAGCGCAAGATACAGTGCATCGTCGACTGCTCCAAGTCGTACACGGCCCTTTCTAGGTGATTGCTATACCTTTGATGCCTAGTCATGCACACACCACCCGTCCATGTACGAGGCCTCGGGCGAACTTCACTCAAGCACCTTCCACACTCCACTTCATGCCCACGAGTACCATCCGTGGGGCCCACAATTGTGCTGCCAAGGCAATGTCACCAGTAATCCAGTCCGGGACATTACATAGACGGGGGTCTAGACCAAGCCGGACGGGAATGTCTGGCGTTTGATCCGGGTGTCCCCGGAAGGGAGATCGATGCTTTGCATGATATGTGGCTTACGACAGAACGAAGGTGTAAAGCCTGTTTGGTGGCTGCAATATTTTCACGGCCTGTTGACCACTATGAACCTGGTCAACATCTCAAAATAAAGTGAAACTTACGGATAATATCAATGTTCGTGATGCCAAGGATGGAGCGGTCGCGAATGACAGCGTGGGTGTGATGGCGGGTATGCTAGAGCTCGTCGTAGAGTGATGCTCCGGGTCCGAGTTGGTGCCATCCCACTGGTAGCGCGTTAGTTTTGGTCGCCTAATAATGACTCGAATAATGATAACCAGATAAGTTGGACGGCTTTCAAAGCCGTCGAACAATCTGCTACTAGGCCAGCTGATACATTAGTCCTGCCCATACCTCAAGCTGCAGTAAACAGGCTTACCGAGCTGTGTGGATCACGAAACGACACACCAACCATGCGCAGCAGTAGGGGCGCGTGTGTTGTCCACGCAGTCCAGAGAATCAGATGTGGAATATTCGGTGCCAGGATTCAAAGGATCAGAGGGTGGTACGGATGATAATGTTAAGTGGGTGCCAAATAGATCGTAATTATCCATGGGTTGCTGAGAGCACGGACTCACGGATATATATGAAAATCACTGCTGCGTAGGCTCTATGGTGGATCCTAGTTTTATACGTTGGCATTGCGCAGGAGGGCTGACTGAGTCTGAGCCGTCAACAATAGTTCAAGCATGAACCCACAAACATTGTCAAATCAACATCTTATTCATAGCGGTTTATGGTATTTTCAGGAACAAACACCAGCACACACTGCGGTCCATGGGGCACGGAGCTTGGAAATCCGTTAACCAAAGCATTGAAAATAAATTATGTAACTGAGACAGCAAGTAAATAGCCCAATACTAATCGGACTAATCGAGCCACGTGGTCCAAGATTGTCTTACCATCACTCAGGCAGGGCTACAGCTTCTTGCAAAGAGTAAAATTGATGCCAGGATGTTTCGCTTTCAATTTGACCTTGAAGACGACCTAGACGAGCCCGCGTTTTCAGATACCGCGCCTCGTTCTGATGGTGGTCAACATGGTGCATCAATCCCACAGCAAACTGGGGTGCCCTCCTCCGAAATCGGTCTTGAAGCACTGGTATGCACGGCGTGTCCTATTTCGTCCCCGTGTTTTCGCTCATGTTCACGGATCAAGTCTAGCTGGAAAACCTGCCGAGTCAGATATCATACTCGTTTGTTTCTGTTCCGTCCTCGGGAAGTGACGCTCCCGATTTGAAGCTAGCACGCCGGGACCTGTTTGATGCTCGGTTTCAGCTCATCTCCGAGGGGACGGGCGACCCAGAATCAGGGGGTCAAATGTCCACGTCCGACCCCAGTTTCGTATCAGCCCTTCAATTCATTGATAATCCTTCGGATCTCGTTCCCTTTGTTTATGAGGGCGGCCTGAAAACGTGGGAGTGTAGCCTCGATCTGGCTGGCTGTCTCAGACACGACAAACATGCGGCCAACGTCAAGGGCCGACGCGTGTTGGAGGTAGGCTGTCATCCTGTGGATGATCATCCTATTGTTGATCTGACTAATCTATACAGCTGGGATGTGGGACTGCAATTCCGATTCTCGCCATCCTACAGGAAATATTTTCTTCCCCGCCAGTCGGTGACCCTCAGACACATATACACCTACAAGACTACAATGCCTCCGTCCTACAATTAGTGACCTTGCCGAACATCGTCCTTACTTGGTGTACGTGATGGCATGCAGTGCCCGATATTCCCAGATTGCCTGGGGTCTCCCTCCCCCATTGATGATTACCGCTCTCTAGACACTTCACCGGCCGCAGAATCCTATCGAAACTCGGAGAACTGCACATCCGAGGACATCGATGCGGAATTACACATCACACCGCAGCTGCTTGACGCGTTCAAGTTGTCGTTACGCGATCACAAACTTGGTCTACGCTTCTTCATCGGATCATGGGATACTTTCGACTTGCATCACACAGGACTCTATGACCTCGTCCTCACGTCTGAAACCATATATCACTCAGACAGTCTACCGAGTCTGGTCCGCATTGTGATGGACGCGTGCTCCGGCGGACCTGAGCATTGTTGTCTCGTAGCGGCAAAGACAGTCTATTTTGGTGTAGGGGGTGGGATTGCGGAGTTTCTGAGATGCGTGGAATCAATGGCAGGTGAGCGAGGGCATTGTGCCCAAGTGGAGACAATCCGGGAGAACTCGACGGGTGTCAGTCGGAAAGTAATGCGCATCCGGTGGACGTGAGCTGGCAATGTACAATTGGAGGCAAGGCCGTGTATCATTGAATTCGTTAGCTCCTGTGATGCATGACACATGTAGGACTGTCCAAAAGAGTTACTATTATGCATCCACTTCCGTATTACGATTGAATTGACATGGGACCATTTCGAATTGTGGTCGTCCAACCCGGCGGATCGTATGATGGATTTTCAACCTGGAGGCTGTTTAGGCGCTGGATTTATTGCCCGCCTAGCTCAATCGGATAGAGCGTCAGACTCTTAAAGACTAGGCGATCTGAAGGCTGCGAGTTCGACCCTCGCGGTGGGCTACGAGTTTTTTTGGTCTCCTTCCCCAAATTCCAGCTCTTGTTTGATTAGTTCTTGGTTTACGAATCGGACGGGAACAGTCGGGAACTAGGAAATCCCCAAATTGCAGATTGGCAGATTACCGAAGGAGAAAAAGTGGACAAATCCGGACTCGAACCGGAGACCCCCCGCACTCAGCACCGTGCTAAGCGGATGTGATAACCAGCTACACCATATGCCCGACGTCCGATTGAATGATCTGAACTTCCTTGATTCGTCGCAAGGCGCCACAGCCTCATTCTATCACTACAAGTGCGACCGCCCTCCCGTTTCCAGCGAGGCACAATACACAATATGCGACGAGAAAAACGTGTGGGACATCCATCACCAAGGCACGGCGAGCCCGCTCCAATCCCTCAACGTCGCCAGTCTGTCCGTCCCGATCTGCCGCGTCATTTCCTGCTGGCCTTGTATGCCCAGTACCTCGAACGTCTCGAGCAATTGACCGTCCAAAACGCCCCTGCCTAGTGGTTTGGATACCGCGTCGTTACGGACGATCCTGGGTCCCCATGCAAGGTTAGTATGGGCGCAAGGTCGGGATCGAATTGGGCAAGGCTCACCGGTAAGCTCTAGGATTGAGACCCGCGATGTGCTGGACATTGCGGACAAGTTGACCCTGGAGGAGATGTAAACGTTTGAAAGCGCCTTCATCGACGGGGGTCAATGCAGACAGCGAGCCATCCGTAAAGCCTGCACGAAGAGAGCAAACTCAAGGGCGTTGAACGATCCACAGCGTAGAAAGAAGCATACCAGTGATGAGCTTGGCTTGCGGTATTTCGTTGTCCTCCTTCGTCCGCCGCGCGATCGTGCGCGATGCTCGACACTCCTTATGACAATGAAACTCGGTGTGACACATGAGATGCTGACCACCTCTCGAGTCTGGATCTACATCGAACATCAAAGATCAGACATCGTCAGGTTGGTTCGAGAGAACATACCGCTCGGGTCATAAGCTAGCAGGCGCAGTACACCATCTTCGTCGTTGAGAACGATCGACAGTTCTCCGTTTGCGAAGAAAAAGTCAACGTTGGTCGCAAATGCTCTGCGAATGTCCTTGGCCAGTATCACCAGCTTGTATGGGTCCTCCTACAATCATCATTCATCCTCTACCGTGCATCGAGGTCGGAAAAGAGGATGTATATACCTGGAAGGCGACCATCCAGACGCTCTTAACCGCATCTCCAATTACTAAGAGGTTTTTGAGCACGCGCAGGCTGGTGACGTAGACACCAACGTCCAGGAACGCAACACCGACGAGACGCTCGTCGAGGTCAAAGGCCCTGACGAATATCTATAGGTGACACTTTAACCAGAGAGATAATGCATCACGTTCCCCGCGCACCTTCTGTCCCATAGACGACACTAGGTACCCATTGATCCCGCAGAGCGCAGTCACGGGGCCCTTGGCGTCATCACGGACGCGCAGTTTCAGTTTATACCATCGTTGAGCGTTGGACGACGCGTCAGGAACCACTTCAACGACCTCAAAGATGTAGGTCTGGAGACAAAACGTGCAGGGCTAAGCTAAAGAGAATCATGACGGGGACCACACCACCCACCGCACCCTTGACGGCGAGATCCTCGCCGCGGTCGATGCTCGTTCCGACCGCAATGAAATCTCGGCTCCCAGATTCCGTGCTCAATGTCTCCAATGTCACGCATTCCAGGGCGTTCACGTATTCGTTAGGGACAAATTCATATCTGTAAGTAGGGTCAGGGGATCCCTTGCCGTACAAACGCACGGGGCGACCCACCCATCCATGGTGATCCAACTGTCCGGAGAGATAAGTTCCAACGTCGAACAGTCACACTGCGGGAATGAAACGCCTGGACCTACACCTATATTAGCGTCTTGACCCACACGGATCCCACATACACTCACCATCTGGCTCCCAAATCATGTTATTGTCCTCGTCGTATGATGCGAATCGGGCTTGCAATGTGGACGCAGCGACGATCAGCGACGCGGACGGCTCGAACACGACGTTGGAATACGGTCGACACTGTGGAACGGAACGTTTCGGCAGCGAGGTATCCAATTCAACGTCAGGGATCCATTCGAGCAAACTGGGGCCCTGAGGAATAAAATAATTTAGCTCAATGCCTCGGTGGATGGCGGGGGTCCCGCGTGCAACATCGCTTTATTTACCTCGTCGGAGTACACCAAAAACTCCGCTTTTGACTCCCATAGCGAGCACGCCGTAAAGGCATGCACGACCGCATGCCCACTCGGGAACAACTTGAGGCCACCCTTGTCCGTGCGTATTATCCAGCTTGGTCTGTCGCCGGTGAAGAAGACGCCGGTGAGCGCGTGGCCGGCACTGACATTCGAAGAGGTCGGAGGAGACGTGACGAATGGGACGAACATGCGGAGGATCCGCTTTTGCTCCGCGAGCACAGTTTTCTCTCCTTCCTCTTGTTTGGACACCTCGAAGGTCTGAGTCAAGATTTTTGTAAAGATGATTCTCAAGAAAGTGGTGCGGTCCCCTGACGGTGGCGCGGATGATGGTGTAGAATGGACTTCGTAAACTGCCAAGTGTCCGCAACGCATGAACACCTGGAGGCATTTAATTAAATATAAAACCACGAGTATAGGACGGGCATACAAGGAGATGAGGCGTTGGAGTTGACTCTCCGAGGGGAGCAACGAGGATCTGTTCAATATCCAGGTCCTGTGGTTTGCGTGGGGGATCTTGAGGGAGGGAAAGTGCAGGCGGATCGAAGGAGTCATTCAGAACCGGTTCAAGCGTGCTGAAGGCCGTGCTCGAGAACACAAGCGTCAACTTTGGCAGGGACCATATCTAACAATGCATGGTCGTAAGCCCTTTGGATGCAAGGTAAATAAATGGACGAACTTCCATAACCCCTTGTGGTCGAATAAGTACCAGCCATTGGCTGTTGTGTCCTGCAGTGACCGCAGCTTGGAGGGTCGTGGTAAGATTCTTATCAGCACTGCTAGAGGCAGTAACGGTGCCATCAGTCATGATCGTCTCGAAAACGCCGGTCGTATCGGAATAAAAACAACCCGTAAGGTACCGGGAGGACTGGTTAACAATGTCGTTCATAAGTATCTGCGGGACACGTGAACAGCAGCCGTTACCTTCTCACCCATCGGAGACATGTCTTTTCTTCTTATCTTGCCCCGCTCAGTCTCGCCAATGAACAAACCGATGGTTTCATCCTCTCGGAGAATCAACACGAAGGGGTCGCATATACTACACGCCTTGATTCGTGCACGAGGCATGTTCCCGTCCATATCTTTGATAATCTGTCTCTCGGTACCGTCTGCCAATCGCGAATCAAACTCAGACAACACAAATGAATTCGGATGATAAAGGAACACACCCGGTTCGAGGACGCGTATGGAATTCGTCATCACATGCAGAATGGCAGTACGTTGGAAGAACGAACCGGCACCGATGGTGGTTCCCGGTATTCGCGTCGGAATAGCCAGATCCGTTTTGGCAGCCCTGGTAGCAATCTGACACCGTTTCAATCAAGCCACCCCGTCTCGAAAATGGATGTAGATACGCACGCGGGATACTCCAGGTGATGGAGTGGCATCCGTGCTGATGACGATAGTATCGCTCTCCCCCGCAAACAAACCCCCGCTGGTTTTCTCATATGACGTGCCATTCACCTTGTGAGATTGCCGAATAGGGATAGACCAAATTCCACGTGCACCACCCAAAACGTGGAGTTTGCGTTTGGAACGAACGGGAATGTCGCGCTGGATACCGAGAGTGGTTAACGAAGAAGCGACAGAGGTGTATAGTCAAGGGTTCCGACATACCTGAAAGAGGGTGAACGCCCCCAGATGTCCGCTCCCAGTAGCAGCCACGAGTTCGGGAACGTATCGCTCCTACAGACATTGAGGGAGACCGATCATAAAACAAAAGTAGTCAAGCAATTATCAGCCGAACGTTTGAGCGACCCAGACCGGAAAAGTGAGTATATGCTATCCGCAAGAAATGGGAAGAAGGTACGACACGCACTCCAATCTTCGACAGTGAGAATGTCATATCCGCGATCGGCCCGTACGCAGGTAGCGAATCGCACAGCGAAAGATGGATAACGGTGCGTGTTCGCAAGGGATATGCCCCAGGGGCGACCCCATTCGCGGCCGCCTTGGCTTCAAGCTTTGACTCTCCATACAGATCTTTCAGACGTCTTCAATGTCAGTGATCCGATTTCTAGACGCATTCTCATATCTGCTCACCATCATCGTCGAAATCATCGATATCCATCGTGTTTTTGGTGTCCACTACAGCAGTCGGCGCTCCGCTTGTGTCCTCTGCTTCGCCTTCCTCCAACTCTTCCTCCACTCGCACTGTTCTTAGTAACACCGACGGTCCCACTGTGCTCCCCACAAACAATATTCCCCCTTCCAACTGCTTCGCAACTGTGGGAATCGTCGTCTGAGCAAGTGCTGGGGATAAAACTAGTTTCGACACCGTCCGCCCATCCGAGATGATCTCTACTGGGTGGACCATCCCATCCTTCCTGATCACAAAGAACGTCTTTTCATCCGCAAACACCAAATTGCTTCCTTCGAGGACGAAATCCGAGTTTTTGTCCAGTGGAAGGGAGGAAATATCGCTAACCCGCGCAGACCATCCATTTACGGGGAGTGAGACCCGTCGAGCAGCTTGGTCGACGTAGATGAGCGAGTTGGCGGTAAGGATGACAACACCTCCAATAGACTGGGCGCAGGGGAGGAGAGAAAGACAGTCGTACGGGAGGTTGTCCACAGCGGTAATGACGGGATACGTGTGGTTAAGGAGATCAAGGGTAAAGATATATAGCCGAGCCGTGTCACGGTATTCTTTCAGACGACTGGAATCCGGAGTGAAAGCAGGGAGTGTAAGTGAATCCAAACAGATGACACGAATGTAGGACTCGATACTCACCCGGCCCATGTTTTTTCGGACTGGCAAAGGACAGCAATGGTTGGATTATGGTAACCTGGCAGGAACACAAAGTCGATGACGTTCCGTAGATTTGGGTCAACATCTGCAACCATGTCCAGGACGAAAGAGGGAGAATAAGGTACTTCTCTGAAAGAGCTGTGAGTTTCTGTCGTGACTAAATGGATGTGCGAGAATACCTGGCGAGGCTTTGGTCTTGCTCCATGATGTCGAACTCCGCCTGTGTTTGGTAGAAGGGAAGGATCGCGAGAGAGTCTTTCGGGAGGGAGAGAGCAGCGCAGCGGGATAATGGATCGGCACGGAGCTCAGCACGGAAAAGGTGACTGTCAAGAACAGCCTATCATTTGAGGTTAGAAAGCAGCTTTCCATGGACCAAGATGTAGATCACACCATTTGTGGAGAACGCTCATACGTATGGATGGACACGGTGACGAGGTCGTGGATCGCCTCAGACCATTCTAGCAATGCAATCTATGGACACATTCAGCGTGGCCCGTGAAAGAGACGTGGAGTGGCATGCCTTTGCATCCTTGAAGGAGACAAGCAAACGTTCGAGCTTGTCATCGTTGGATGACATGGTACGGACTTTGTCCACTCCTGTAACAGTTCCGTGGAGCGTGTGCTCACGAACGAGATAGAAGCGCAGTGTAGTCTGCAGCTGCTGAGTCGCATTTGACTGACTCGCGCTTTGAGACGAGATGTTTCCATGGACGGATTCCACCGAGCACTCACCTTGACCGCACCCATATTGACCCACCCTTCCCCAGACTGATCCATCTCAACCTCGCCCTCTACGGCCTCAGTTCCCTTTCGCACGCGAGCGCGCTTGTCGTGTTCGCTCTCAACATGGTCGGAGATAGGAAAGGGTTGTTCATGGATGGTATAAACGCGAAGAAGGTTCGATTTTGCGGTGACCACGTTTACGAGGGTGGATGGCGTCAATGGGGTGAGATTGAGGGCCACCGCAAACTCAACGCCACTTGGAGGAAGAATGTCATGTCTAAGGGCATGCATAACAATCTCTTTTGCTGTATTTTCGTTCCCCCCGAGCAACGTTGCAGCTACAGCGGACCTTCTAGCATTGGTCACACCCGTAACATGTCACACAGGCTATTCACCCCTGTCTCCTTGTGAGCGCCTTCAGGCAAATGACGGTTTCATCTTCCCTCGCACAGTGCCCAAACTCAATACGATATCAAACGTGGAACCCACATCAATTCCGCCTATCTCTCTCTCGATCAATACAGTATGCTTCCATTCAATTCCCAGCGACCAGCTGACGCTGGACCATCACCCTCGCTGCGCATCACTGCGCCTGTTCACACATGTGTCCCGTATGTAAGCGTGCGTGTACCGCCCCTTCGATGATATGGGTTATCTGATATCAGCGAGCGAGCCGAATATGCACGTGCAGTGCTCAGCTGTGGTCGGGGAATCACGGAAGGATCGAAGGCGGTCCCAGACACATGTCCTGAGCTCGAGCTGTTCGAATCCGTGGCAAGGGCTTGTCTAACACTGCCCCATAATTGAACGACCCTCCCAATGCCATGCTAACAATCTCGGCGTATTTCCAGCTGATGCAGGCGATTCAGCGACTGGCACGAAAAGGGGATCGTCTACATGCGCGGTTGAAGTAAGTACGACCCAGTGGTGCGCTCCTCTCCCTCACGCTTTTATTTCTACTTTGCAATTCACAGGTCGCCACGCTGACCCGAACCGCTGTTTAAGCTCCCTCCATGCGTTCGATCGAACAATATATTGACTGCTGGCTCGCTGCTCCCTCCTTTTTGCCTATTTCGAGTGTGGCTGCTCTTCAATCACTCTTCCACCTTGACTATATGCACGAGCACACAGGGTAATCCTTCTTTATTCGTGCGAGCCTGCAAGTGAATGTACCGACCGCACTTCCGTAGGGTTCGTTTTTGCGCAGCTGTAAAATGAATCTTCGCCATCTATGCAGAGCTGTGTTTGTGGAGGTGCCCTCGTTTCTTTCACGAGCAGTGTTGCAGCTCTGTGTGGTCGGAAGAGTAAGGAGGACCACTCTCAATATCTCAGGGAATGCCGACGGCGGACAAACTTGCTGGCCGTGTTGTGAACATCTTGGTGAATTACTAGTAGGACCGTTTTCGGGCCGCTACTGAAAGTGCTTGCAAATCACTGTCCACCCCGTTCTTCATCTCGCAGTTTGAAACGATGTCAAGGGCTTGACTGTTGCCTCGATGGGTGTGAACTTCTTATGATGATCGACGCGAGAGCTTCGGTTCCTGTTGCCATTAGTCTCTGTAATTGGTTATCTTCGCACAGACGTAACCGCAAACCTACTTTTTTTACCCACAATCACCTGACTTGGAGGTTGCTAGGCAGCCGTTCTTTGACGTATACACATTATCGTTGAGATCTGGTCCCTTTGGGCCAAAAACATTTCTTTACGATGGGCTTCCCCGCCGTGTGCGGATAAATACTGTAACATCGTGCATCAAGACCCCGGGATGGCAGAACGAGCGTCGGACGTCCCGCCACCGTGGCCGAACCTATACCACACCGATGGCAGCGCAGCCCGAAATCGGTGCGTGGCTGTCTAGTACGGCCGTCTTCTTTTACCCCTAGAGCCACTCGATCCTCATTTTCTCGCCTAGGTTTCACATCAGAACCAACCTCATGTCATGCAACCTGGTTTACTCGTGTTCGCAGCATGCACCAATTGGGCACGCTACAACCCGTTCGCCGATTCATCTAGTACCAGACCCCCGATTCCCGAAGCCCCGTGTGTCTTCCTTTGCTTCTCACTACTAATTCCAGTGTCGCTCCCTCCGTGGTCCATTTTCCCTTCGTTCTTATAAGTACTCTCTCCACACACGTATGCTTGGCCCACTCTACTAGTTCAGATCGAGGTCAAGCTATGACTGCCGCTTTCATGTCAAAACCCCTCTCACCCTTCAACCCTGGCGTCCGACCGCCCTCGAGAACCGACCGAGGTATCGGCTTACCACCAGGGTCATCCAAAGTCAGTGCTCACGTTCCCTTCCCTCGACGTTCGAAATGATAATGAATGCGGGCATTCTGACCCTTACCCTGTGTGTCAACAGAACTACGTCCTCCCAGTGCCCTCCAGCTTTTCGGTGCGCGTCTTCAAGGCCCCGGCCCGTTTTGTTTTCTCCCATCAGAACTCAACCACCGGTCAGCAGCTCTCCGCCACCGCCGCAAGAGACAACGTTGACTATAAGCATCGCCCGTCGCCGATGCGCGATGCTACACGGAAACTGGTCAAGCCACCGCCTCCGTCCCACGCTCATGCTCATGCCCCAGAAGAGCGGGAACGAGAACGAGAGCGAGAGCGAGATCGAAGTTATCGTGACACAAGACGCTTTGGGTTCATCCACCCCGGACCCGTCTCAGACACCTACATTTACGAACGCTCCATCGCATCCTCGAAGTCAGACCCTTACCGCGACTACTACTACCCGCCGCCGTCGGACAGTAGCGTGAGCGAGATCGACTCCCTCTTCTCGTTCTCTTCCTCGGCTTCGAGTGCGAGCAGTGTGGACGATGATTGTCCACCGCCGCGAGGCATGCTCCAGGTCGCTCGGATCTCACCTGAGCGGAGACCGCCGTTCGGGCATGGTGGACAGCGATCCGGGACACCCTTCCCCGTGGCCTATCACACGTGCCCGACTTGTTCGGAAATGAGCAACAGCCCACCGCCCCGCGCGCCTAGCAGGTCCGATGGTGCAGCCCATACTTCACGGCCGCTACCCACGCCCCCTGTCAGCGCCCGCGTGCGCAAAGACAGCCTCGTGCTCGCAAGTGAGCGTTCAGTCCCACCACAGGCCACGCGTCCGCGGCTTCCGCAGTTACGTATCGGGGATCGTCCTGCCTACCCTGCTGACGGTCCGCAGAGCGCATGGTCTACAGCAGAGACAGGAGGGTATTCCTCAACATCGCCCCCGCCACTCACACGTTCGTCCTCGTTGAGGAGCGGCGGATCCGCAGGGAGCAGCTCATACGGCGTCGTGCCCCCACCTCCCGGGTTGAACTTCAACTGGGAATACGGTCAGACCATCGACATCACCGCAGACCCGCCTCACCGTCAACCGAGTCGCCGCAACTCGGACGGGGACCAAGGCCAGATCCTCCCTCCGCGCCCACGCCGCGCCAGCACACTACCCCCACCACGTTCCGTTCGGTGGTGCGAGGAGCTGGTTTGCCCGAGCCCCATCTTGCCAAGCCAGAGAAGGAAAGGGTGGTTCAATAGACGAGGGTGTGTGCCTCTATCCCTGACCTAATCCCTCTGAACATGGACCCTTACTGATTCCCGTCCTCCCCTTTTCGTATTTACTCTTCGTCGGGACGTTTAGGGATCAACTGTGGCGCAACGATGGCTCATACAAGCCTCCTGCCACAGGCGAGGACTACCCCGAAGATCTTGACGACTACCCAGAGCCATCGGAAGGCTGGCAAAACGAGGACGGTGTCCGAATCGACCTCAATAGGAGGCTTATACCCAAAGCGCCGCCGCGCTCAGTCCTCAAACGGACGAATTACTGTAAAGAAAACAGTATCATAGCCGGATACCTCACAAACGGGCCAACCTCGCCAACGTCGGACGATGAATGAAGGCGAGTGTGGGATTGGGTCCCTTGGCATCATCCGTTACGACTGTCACGTTCGCCCACCCTTTTTTTAATGGACAATGGCCGAGTTTCAGGTTTGCGTGCACAAACGCGTGTGCGTTTCATTGTTTTCGTTTTGTAATATTTATGGGTGGGCCGTCACGAAATTGCGCTTGTACGAGGCGTGTTCTCAGCATCGTTTTAACATTTTTAAGATATACCCCATTGCACTTCACGTTTGCTCCCTGGCGGATCTGGCATCCGAGTTGTATCATTAGTATTGTATTGGGGTGTGTGGGCCATGTACGTTAGTTTCTCGTCCTTTAGGAGTGATGAGCTACATGCCTTGCTTCATGCCATCCCGTAGGCGAAGTCCCTGAGTCTCGACCGTCAGAAAATGGGGCCAGGTGGGGCCCCTACCATAGGATCACAAAGTGCTCTTCGGCCCATTTTCGTGACCGGAGAAGACAGAGATGCTCCACCTCTCACGCCGCTGGAGTCGACGCGCGATGAGGATGCGACGAGCCGAGGTCCGTCTCCAACAGATTTGAGTGGCAACGACGGAAGTGAATGACCCAGAACGCCAAGGAAACGCTCCGATCACATGAAATGACGCACTGGGGGAGCCTTTTGAATGGGCGTCCATCAAGGTATGGCGTGAAAGAAACGCGCCATCCGTGTGCGTAAAAGACGTGATGTGCGACCCACCTTCAACAACTCCAGCCACAAGCAGGCACCTCTTTCACGTATGCATTGCCGATGGCCCGCGTCCGGGGTCTAAACGTATGTTTTGGTTCCTGCCGTGTGGGGGAATTATGTAAAATAACAGACAGAGACTGGGGGATAGCGTGCGACTTGCTGCCGAACGACTTGCGGACGCGATGCATCATGCTTGGGTTGGCGACGTCATTTTGCACCTAGTTATGCTGACTTCACTCCAAAGACGGAGTTTGCAACAGCGGCACATCCGTCATCACCGCCCAGACGACTCGAGAGGTGGTGTGTGACGCGGAGGAGTGACGTCGCGTTGCACTTCGCCGCGCTGGGTTCTCACCCAAAGAAGGTTTTGTACCAGTGTTTGAACGTAAGCCATTGCTCCAACCATGAAATTCGGTGTTATTAGCAGGGCTCGAGGGGTCCAGATACGCACCCGAGGTGGATCCCTTTCTTGATCATTCCGTCACCTGAACTACCACGATATCGTCTTCTCCAGAGATGAGCGCCAAGCACATATGGCCCAAGTTTTTAATTCGATCGCCGCTGGCGCGGATAACCTGAGAATGGTCTTGGCAGAATCCAATGACCGTCTAGCCAAATTGTCTTCTATACTCTTGGTAAAGGCCCGTTCGTTGACCAATTCGTCTCCGGGAACGACTCGGAAGTGGGTGATAGTAACCAGTCAAGGAACATAACATGCAAGAGCCGCCCCCTCGAGTTGACCGCCTGTGTCGAAGCCCAATTCCAAGCTGAATGTCTGGTGGCAGTGCCACTATAAATCCCAGACGGGATGTTAGATAGGAATTCTTGCACCACATACTATATCGATACACATATGAGTTCCCGACCGCTGGCCCTTACGGGAGACCATTTCAGACAGTGTGACACTGTCTCCTGAGCCATGCCAGTGCACGCTCATCCTTACCCTCCAGCAACGGTACCACCTTGGCTTCAACCTCAGTATGGTAATCATTCAGCCACTTCTTTTCTTCCGCCGTCAGAAGCGACAGGTCGACCAAGCTCGTCTGGATTGGACACTGTCGCGCAAACGTTCATCAATGATCCAATCGCAACCACACGAGAAACGGAACTGACCATTGTGACCCGTTCAAAGCCGAGGTACCCGTTATTGCCAAAGTTGTTGGGTGTGTTCGCTTCGCGAACGATGACCACGCTCTCGATACGTATCCCCCACTTACCATCTGCATAGTATCCCGGCTCTGTTTGGAGTTGCAAGCAAAAAGATCTATCTAAATGATCCGCGATGGCGGAATGGTTGATTACCGTACCATTCGACACAATCATGCCCTGTTTCATGCCAGTGGCGTTGTATGCTGGTTTCACGGTCGGCTCACGAATCAACGAAAGGCACCAGAGTCGCTTACCGATGCGAGTGCCAATACCATGAGGACCTTTTCAAAGAACGGCTGAACAACGTGTCATGACCCCTTACATTTCTGAACATACCTTCGTGCACATTCAGAAAGTGACCAATACCGTGGCCAGTGCCGTGTCTGCATTCGAGTCGTGCTGTAAAATAGACGTATGCCGTGAAGAGGAATGGACAAACCTGTAATCTAAATAGTCACAGTTATTACACTATAATGATAACAAGACAATTCAGCAACGGCTCACCCAGACCATCCTGCCACAAAGCCCTCCTCGCCCATGAATCTCTAATACATTAATCTCAGTGTTTAGATAGTAGGACCGAATGTCCGTGTACGCACATGACGTATCCTGTGGCATCCCTACTTCACAAAAGCTAACAAGCCATAAACTGAGACGTACCAGTCGTCCCTGTGGGGAAAACAGCGGAATCGATAGCAATGTGACCTTGAAGAACCCGGGTGAATGCGCGTCTCTCCTCTGCAGACGGTGTTCCAAAGTGCTGTAACAATCGTTCTGTGAACGGCCATTGGTTTCACCATCACAGTACTTGCCCATGTGCGGGTAACATCGGTTGTTCCGTCAGTATACTGGCCTGAGGAAGCCCGAGGGCGAGGCTCAGATATGTTTTTCGTGGTTTCATTGATTGTCCTTACCTCCAGAGTCACACAGGTAGATCTTGGTAGCGACAAAGAGAATGATAAAGTGAGTAAAGAATGACACCAATTTTTCGCGACATGAGTACCTCGTCCTTCGCAATAATCGCACAATTGGCGGGGTCCGGCGAATAGTGAATGATAGCTGGAGTACGGTTTAGGAAGGTCACGGTACGAAGTGTCGGACGACGAACCGGCGTTCGGGCCAGTGGAAGAGATGGTGTCGAAAGACAAACCGCGGAACAACTCAAGTTCACTACCGAATATGAGACAGCGTCTGGAAAAACAAAATTCATCACGTACGATCTAAATTCTTCAAGTTTGGTCGCTCCTTGACTTTCATTCAAAACGGCGCCATTGTTGAGCTGCTCTTCAAGCCATGCAAAGTAGCGAGCCAATGCAGCGCCATCACGTATGTGGCACTGTCGAAAACCTTCAATCTCGGTACTGTTTTTAATCGCTTTCATGGCAGCCACAGGCGAGGGAACAATGGTCACGTTCTCCTTCTCGACGCGTGAGCGTTGAATCGGATTCAGAAAATGGCATGAGCCCACCTCACCGAGTGCACGCACAACCGCAAGGTTTGTCTTGTCCCCGAGCAGTACGGGCTAAGGATCATCAACTACAATGGTTCGCGAGTCTATTAAGTAGAGCCACACCTGATCTTTCTTAACCAAACCCGTCCCAACGAGATCTTCAAGATAAGGAAGAAATTCTTCGTAGGGTCGGACCTCCACATCCTGACCTAGATGGGCCTTCACAGCGTCATCGACTTGCGTGATGTTGATAAACAACGCCGCGGAGTTCCGTTTCACGACGGCATACGCAAAAAAAACTGCAACATTTTAGTCTGAACTTAACCAACAAGAAGCAAGAAAATCTACCAGGATTGTATTGGATATCCGTTCCACGGAGGTTGAATAACCACGCGACCTCGTCAAGTAAAGTAACAGCCAAGGCTACTGCGTCCTTTTTGACCAATTCTTCCCGTACACGGTCAAGTTTACTGCGCACGGATTCCCCTATGAGAGGGTCAGGACTAAGGGAAGACAATGATAGTGACATCTTCAAACCTGAATATTTGACGTCCAAAGGGAAGATTAGATTTTTGGGTCGTTGTGGGCGCTCAGAGCCCCATACGATGTCAACAGGGTTGCTTCGAAGAGGAACCAATTCAGAGTTCTCAAGAGACTTCTTGATGGACTGCGCATCGGCTGTCGTCCGTATGGGTCCACGCGCATGACTGACTCAATGTGAACGACATACTAGCCAGAACCAGTGTCGGATCAATCCCGATTCTTGTACCTTGTTCGAGATTCTGTGTGGGCGTTACGATTCGAAGAGCTGTTACGAAATAGAACACGTGCCTTTGAAAGGAATTCCTGCCAGGTGGGGACGTCTCAGGGAACATTAGTTCCACGTTACCCGGGGCTACCACATTTATCTTACCTGGTAAACCCTGCTTCATTAAAGTCCAATTCCTGTGGTATCTAACTCGGAATACAGCCCGTCGTGATGAATCCGTTGCTCACTTGTCCAACTGTTGTTCAGCTTGCAGGAAATACCTGCCATCGGTGAAGAGGAAGGCATCCTTGAGGGTAATGATAGCACATCCTGCGGATCAACGCATGGGCACGGATATTCGTGCATATCGAATTGATCTAATCACCTGCCGAACCATTGAATCCGGAAATGAATGTGCGTCGTTTATCAGCTTCGGAGGGGTATTCGCTGAAGTCTGGATAAAGGCCAGTCAAGACCAACTCAGCTGGGAACGAGTCAAACTCACGCTCATCCTCGCTGGGAACGACGAAGGTGCCCACGCTGACGTCCTGCTGCTGCATCAATGCCCTGAGATGCGCGAGACGCTCGGATGTATCGACCCGTATTGTTCCTTTGGCGCCCATTGAAGTCAGTGAGGAAGAAAATCTAGGCTTGTGGTGTTTAAAAATGGATAGTGTGGTTCGTGGGACGCGGCCCGAAAGATAATGATGGAAATGCACATGGAATCGATATGGGCTACACCACATGCTTCCGCTTTCCGCTCCGAGATCGTAACCAACAAGTTGCGTGACATGTGACAGTAACGAAACTAGCATCGCCCATGTTTCCTGATGGCAATAGGTCGATTACGTCCTTCCAGACTATGGTAGGTTGGAAGTGCTGTCACCATAACCAGGAAGCCTGACGAGTGAACTTTGGGATGCATTGGAAAATTGGGGCTGTGGTGTGGCGATGGTCTTCAAGTTTGTGAGTCCTCTATTGTTGATCTATGCCGTGGCGTCTGCGGTCGGGTTATAATAGGAGCAGTCCAAAATATTCCCCGTCTTCCTTGTCACAGAGCACATGCTAATTGGTACCACGTCCAAGTTGCGGCTTGACTCTGGTTCGAGGCAAAGTGGGTTTTGATGTCGTGCAATTTATATTTAGAGTGCAAAATTCTTTCTAGTTCTCCTCACCCCTTTGTGTAAACACGATCATATCGATAACACTAACAACACATGAAGTACACCGTTGGACCAATCAATGGTCATTCTTGACCAGGTACCATATCGGTGACTCCAGCTACTAGCAAACGCTGTTCCTCATCGGAGTGAACGTGGCCTTATAAGTTATCCTGGAGAAATTCTGGCATGTGCGGCACTCAGGAGCTCCCGGCGCAGTATCGACGTCAGCGGTCCAGGTGGTAGTGTAATAAACCCCGCTCCTCTTGGAACTCAACCCTATCTTCTTGTCTCCTACCACCACCATCCGCAACTCATCATGTCTTCGAGGAGCTTCCACTACGATCCTCTTTGGGACTTTGATAGTCCTTTTGACGACGCGTTCAGCTCGCGCCTCTACCACCCCTATTCTTCCAGCGCCACTGGAACCGAGAGCAGGAACTTTAGACCCGCGTATGTTGTCACAGCCCCTGTTCGCACTCTGATATAACGCCGATTCGGATCCAGCATGGACTTGCACGAGGAGTCCGACGGCAATATCGTCACTGCGACGTTTGACTTGCCTGGCGTCAAGGCAGAGGAGGTCAACGTCGACATCGCCAACGACTGTCTCACCATCTCAGGCGAGATCAAGCAGCTTGCTGAGGGCAGATATAAGGTTCGTGAGAGGTCCTGGGGCAGGTTTTACCGTAACTTGATGCTCCCTACGGGCACCGAGGTGAGCGCCGTCGAGGCACTGCTCATACCTTTATCCTGGCTGACGACAGTGTCCTAGACTGGCGATATCCACGCCAAGATGGAAAATGGCTTGTTGAACGTGACCTTCCCGAAGGTTCATGTTCAGCAGCCCCAGCGCATCACTGTTAAATGAACGCATCACCATCGAAAGTTGCTCTGAAGATGGCTTTGCAATTAAATCGAGGAGAGACACTTCTTTGTATTATAGGGGCTTCGCTCACATCGCCATGTACGATAGCTGTGTAAGTTCAAACAATGTACGATGACTTGGTTTTGGTTGAAATTCTTTCGCGCGGCGGTGGACTCAGTGGGTAGCTTTTCAGATCAATTACCGTGACGGTCCAAAGCGGGATTTACTAGTAGAACCTTCCCTCACTCCGATTGTTCTCCGACTCGTCGCAACTCGGCCGCCGAGTCCCTGATGTCCCACCCCCTTCACAGAACTAACTCTCGAAGTTGGCCAAGCACAGTCTGGTCACCCGCACTGGTGTATATATATGAAAATACTTTTTGACCTGTAAGCAGATGCGCGTTCGCAACCTGTCGGCAGCTTCAAGTTAGGCGTCCACCCAGGACGCTCCCGCAATGGTGTACGATCCAACGCCACGCGACCTGAGGCTGCCGTCAAACCCATGACACGAAGCCTATCACCGTGCTTTATGTCATGGTAATTGCATTACAGGATTTTCCAACTAGTCTCGGGTCACCTCGGAAGCCCCTCGGGCATCTTACATCCATTCCGGGAAGTCATCCAGCGTAGTACCCTCATGTTTCGAACCTGACAAGTTCGCCCAGTTGGGAAGGACTTCACACAAGGAGTGGCCTGACACCCGTCAGTCACGGGGATCTGATCCCTTTCAATGTCTTGGCGACAGCGGATCCGGGAGGCAGCGCAAGCGTGATCACGCCCCATGATCGCCGAGGTCTAGGTCAGTGTTGATTCCTTTATCCTGCCTCAGTCCTCGCGAGCCGGGTGTTGGCGTCCAGTCCTGACCCGAACGGAACGCAACAGGTAATCACACACATACGTTCCGAGAATCATCGATCAGGCACCACGCGTGGTAGCGTTCCCCTGTCACGATGTTTTCGCATGCGGACTTGCAATATTCGTGCTGGCAAACTTCGGGCTTTGTCACGGTCCGAACCACAGGCACATGCAGCATTGCCGGACTCTCTCACTGGGGTTCTCTCGCTGGCAGGGCGCATGATTTGAATCCCAATCGTTTGTCCCTCGAAACGGTGTTCTCACACGACTCTCCAAATTATTTGTAGCGGCCACAGCGCAACCCCTCTGATCGGGTTCTTGTGGTGAGAGGCACGCACTGTAGGATGTCGATCAGGTCGCTGCAGACAGGCACGAATGATGCGTATGCACCGGAAATCGGCCGTCGGTGCCTTTTATCAGATTAGTAGGGATGCTGAAGCCTGGAATCACCCCCAATCACTGACACAGGCACAACTTGGCGCCTGACTTGGTCTCAGTAATTATATGGTCCGCATGGCTCGTAAGCCTACCTGTTAGTCTCGTTCCGAGAATAAGTCTTACGGAATCGGAGGTCTGATAAGCATCGTGCGCCACACCCACACGCTAAAACTAGGAGGCGAATTCCGGCAACACGACTACCCGGATCGAGTTTGTCGAATCCAACCTGAGAATGGAAAGGAACGTGCGGGCGTACCTGACATTTGTCGGCGGGTGTTATGTAAGGCCACGTCCGCGTCGCACCCACGACGGTGCAGTGATCCGATCTTGCTCCTCTGTATATTCAGCAGGAAACACGAATAAATTCCGCGATTTCAACCGTCGTTGCGATCAAACGATGCAGTATGGGTAAACTTACACGTAGATGTATACACCAAACGTACAAGCTCAGATACTACAGTAGTTGAACCGCAGGGGGTAAGAGATGATATCAGGGGGAGATGGATGTAAATAGCACGTGGGAATAGATGATGTTGGCAAAAAAGAGGAACGAAACAAGAGAGCAACCAAACGGGGAATTCCATGCATTGTTGACGGAGAAGTCAAAAGGAAAGGCTGATTGCATCTAGATCCATTGCCTGAGTGAATGAAAAGAGAAGGATAGTAGTTAACAAATGAAACGGGTCAAAGAAAACGTTGGAGTGGTGCAAACCTGAAATGAACAGCGAAGGTGAAAAGGTGAACCGTCAGCTGACCCATGGATGCAGTACATGCGATCAAAACAGACCTGCTGAGAAAGAAAGATCTCTGTAGCGAGTCGTAGCGGAGACATAACTGCATAACGACGTAGACAGTGGGTAATAGAACTGGGGATAACATTGCTTCGACAAAGTCCTATAGAGATTGGTAAGATATCGCTTGGGTTGTGGAAAGAAACCTGCGCATGTGGAAAGAAGAACGATCATTAGAATGGTGGGAACGACGCATTTCGCGTCCTTACCAGTAGATCGTGCTGTACAGGGCTACAAAAGTTTGGATTGTTTGAGGTGCCTTCGGACGACCATATCTCGCACTGTGCACGAGTGAGCAGGCGATCCACTCTCATGTGTGAGAGAACACCCACCACTTGCAAGGATGCCCGCAGTCGTCGTGGTGTCCTGACAAGCATCGAATCTCAGTTTGGTTGGGATTTCTTGTCGTGGGACTACGTACTGTGACAGAGGTACTGAATCCATAGAATTTCCGTGGTAGTGGAGAGTACTCTCGATGTATGGCGCTAAATTTGCTCCTAAAGTCTGAGAATTCCAATCAGTCGTTTTAATGACTCCCAAACATGCGGCGAGTATACAAACATTTTGATGCATTTTCCAAGTCATTCGGGCGATCACCGTAGCTGCGAACATATTTGGACAACCGGATACCTGAGCTGAGCTTGGATTCAAGGATGTCACATTTGTTGAGGAAAAGGACCAAGTCAACGTTGGCTAGGAGTTTATTTGAGCAAACAGCCTTCCATAACAAGACACTATCTTCCTAAACGACCATTCAGACATCCTTGCATTGGGCCTATGAACGGATATCCTCACCAGTCTGTTGATACTTCGGTCTTCCGCAAGAACTTGGTCAAATCCAGATATTGGAGCAAGAAATATGATAGCATCCACTATGGCGGTGTCGGCATCAGAAATGACGTTAAGATGAATACGTACCATCGTCGAAAAAGGGTACCCATGTGGCTAGAGAAGGTTATGAATGAGTGTGTCAAGTCGAGATCTAGATATCCCACCTCTCTGTAACAAGAAGTCCTTCAGACAGGAGATCAAAGGTCGCGGCTAACACACACCTGCGACCGGGAACCCCCAACGTCGACTATTCTCCACTCGGTGCCTTGTTCGCGACCAGCAGCAGCTTCCATTTCACATCTATATTCTGAAACACCAACAGTTTTCAGGCGAGCGCGGAGAACGTCATCTACCACGGTATGATGAGAACACGCGAAGGAATCTGTATGGGAGCATACCATCTGATGGGATGTAATTGAGTGCCGTGACGCGATCCATGTCGTTCAGAAAGCTGGTAAAATGTCAGTGCAAATCCGTCGCGAAAAGTAAATTTACACGTCACAATCCTGGAAGCTCTTCCAATCTTATCTTGCGCCGCCGGAGAACCTCCCGAACAATCTTGTTGTTCCAGAGGGTTATGATGTCGTCACTACATGTGTGAAGCACTTCTTGTGCTTCGTCTCGGGTTGTCATGCCGGTATCTCCCAATGATAACGGCCGACCGTCTCTGCGAGAACTTTTGGCTAGGGCGCCTTTCCAAGTAGTCCCGGGTCGAACAAACACTTCCTGTGTTCGCCATGACCGATCGATGTTCGAATTGAGACGTGACTGGTATCCGCCGAAACTACCGCCTCCGACGAAAGAAGCAATGTCGTCTTCGCCTGGGGGGACAAGCTTTGCGATGAGGAGCGCTTCGATGTGTCGAAGCGGAGCGAGACGCATGCGAAGCGAGTCTATTTCATGGGGTATGTACGGGGCGTCTTCATCGCTGTCCTCACCTCCGCTGTCGACCGGGGGTAGCCGCACGTTCGAGAGAGCGTCCATGATAGTGCGGACGGAGCGAACAACGTTGAGTTGTATGACACTACGCCATAGAATGCGTTCTTCTCGGAACGCGGACGGGGTATATAGCCGCTGGAAATCTGGGGAGAGGGAGTCAGCTGAGGAAGGGTAATGAGGATTTGACTGACGTCTGAGGGTGGTAGATTTGCCTAGCGGATCATGGGGAATCGGTTAGGTGGATGGAGGCCATGGAGACGGGGAGGACACATGCCTGACTCGCTTTGGCCTAGAAGGAGGAGCCTGACGACGCTCTTCCTCTTTTGTTGCTGGTGTTCTGCCTTGATAGACTCGTCGATCTGAAGGCTTATTCTTTTGGCCTCAGCTTCCTGGGCGAGTCGGATAAGACGGTCTTCCTCGGTCTCGTCTGGGGGTGGTTTGAGGAGCTCATCCAGGGGATCGAACTCAACCTGGGGTTTGTTTCCCGAGGGCATGGTGGTGGCAAGACAGGCGGGAGTGGACCAGGAAAGGGTCAGGCACGCCCATTTAAATGATTACACCCACTTGTCGCAAGGCAACTTTCCATTAAAATCGCGTTCTCAGACTGCCCCAACTTGGCGTCCGCTAATTCAATTCGCACCGTCTTTTCCCTGCGACCCGCAGTGTCTACTTTGCGCATCCAAACACCACCCCAAAAACCGAGCCACGACCGTCCGTGTGCCTGGCGTGTGCCGATTATAGATTTCTTTCCCCGAATGCGACAACTAGTCCAGGCACGCACTACCTCGTGGGGCAAGTACGGAAGAAAGACGCGCGATCGGGCGCGGACCCTTTCCGCCCTCTTCGCCTCCTCGGAATCACTCAACGGTCCCGCCCACGAGAACTGGACGGCGCATCAGCTCGCCACGCCTCACTACCCGTTGCCATTCCTAGCTACTTGTCTCCAACTGCTGCACCGTGGCCATCTCCAATCCGAATTCAGCCTTCCTCCTGTGTCACGAGAAAAAATAACCTCACCGCCGCACGTCATGTGTCGTTCCGATGGACCAAGCTTATCGGGGGAATTTTCCATGCTCGGTGTTTCAGGTTGTCACGTAGATGGGCCCAGCTACTTCCCTATTCTGACACTCCACTGTTCTCTAAGGCACTATTGATCTACGTGTTACTCATTACCAGTTCTGTAGCTCCCGCGGCCACTTATGGATTAGGAACGACCAGAAGGGATTTCTATTGTGATTACCGGGACACGACATTTCGAGGTTGTCAACAATGCTTACGCTTCAAGTTGTCAGTGGTCGCCAACGTTCATGGCGTGCGTGCGGATTCGGACCGATCTTTTTGTTTCGCGATTATGAAGGCTACCCGACCGTGGCGCAAGTGCGGCACATTTTGCAGATCACCTTCAAATTCTGCAGGCAGGAGGTGGGCTTAGGGGATTTGTGATGGAGCTAGTTGGATCAGCAGCCTGAGGGCAAGGTGCTGATGTCAACTGGCATCATTGTCCATCAGTTCACTTTGAACTGGGTTCTGGGTTTAGTGCGTGCAACGTGTATCACGCCACGCCGATATCCAGTGAATTCTAATTCTTCATAATGAATGATTCTTGATCCTACCATATTCCAAGGATCGTCTAACAGGGCCTGGCCGTCCTGCAGAGTCAGGCAAGATAGAAGCCAAGGTCAAGGACTCGATATTGCACACCACGTACCTTTCATTTGGATCTGACTTGATCTCTGTTCCAGAAAAGCCTTTTCATGGACCGTACAGCTCTCATTCGAGCTACAAGAAGCCAAGGCCTTCAACATTACCATTGAACTTGAAACTACAGACTTGGCGACTACTAATAGCAATCTGACAATCTAACGCGCACAAATCAAATTGGGGGGACTCAGCACTATCGCAGGCTTTACCAATCGTGAGTTCTGGTCCTCGGACAACCCGGTTTTCCTGTGTGAATCCTAGTGCATTCAACCTTGCAATTGTGCTGCTAGCGAGTTCTCTGCCTTATATGCTGTCTTAACCCTTTCGTCTTGGCACAAACGCCTCCCTCATGCGCCCGCTCCTGTGAGCTTGGCGTCCTGCTTAGTGCAATGCAACTCTGGCCGGCCGTCCACTGTTCAGTCTTCTGAAGCCGACTGTGTTCAGATGCCATTTCTTCAAGTTGGAAATTTCGGCTGTACTAATAGTCTAAGTTGACTGATCGTGAGCCAATGTTACATCGATACCGTCGTCGTTGTGACTGGTCAATCATGTCAGTTCAAGATCACTGCTTGTCTGTCGGTGTATAGTACCTCCATCCAGTACTGTGCCAAGCCTCTAGAATGTTGGATCCTCCGTGCGAATCTCCAGAGTCGCGGGCGCAGTGTCTGGGGGCCACTCCACCGAGTCACTCCCAAGCTGCTCACGGCCGAGAGCTCACTAGCGCTCACTTTTTACTTATATATGATCAATGTTCTGAATCCACCCTCCCAACCCCACGAGTCTTCCAAATATTGTTAGGAGACGTTGCCAGCGTTTTCCGTGCCGGATATTTACTCCGCGGCCTAATCGTGATTTCTGACACCTAATTCTTTCTTCATCTTTGCGTGCCATGTCGGAATCGGACATCGATCCAGGCTCCACCTCTGATTCAGCTTCTACATCCTCGGCGTCACCTGCACCAACGCCTCCTAACTTGCATCAGAATGCTGTCGGCTCTTCTGCACGATGGCTTGTGCAAAAGTTTGGAGGTACCAGCGTAGGCAAGTTTCCGGTTCAGATCGCAAAGAATATCATATCGTGAGCCCGTGCATTTATATCCACGTGAATTTGAACTGATGTTGCGTCAGAAACTACACTGACCAGCACAAAGTCGCAATTGTTTGCTCGGCACGTTCCGGATCCACCAAGTCGCTCGGAACGACCAACCTGTTGCTCAAGGCCGCTGCAGAGGCCAGGCAACGACCATCAAACAATACACCATGCAGATCTGAAACGATGACACCCGTATCGAATGGCATATTTGGACGCTCTTCCGAGATCCCTTCACCTCGGACACGCAGTTCATCTCCGAATTCGAGCACTTTCTCGTTCACGCCCCTAAGCGGATCTCAGTCTGGACAGAGTCCGCCCGAGTTCAGTGGTACGGTTGACGTTATACGTTCTGAACACTTAGCGGCAGCCAAGGCCTCCGTCAAGAGCCTGGAAATTCTACAGGAGCTCGAAGCTGAGATTCATCGCGATTGCGACTGCCTTCATGCTTTCCTATACGCAGCACAAGTGAGGCCCGTCATACGTAGACCTCGTCATCTGATCACACGGTCCACTGTCACAGGTGATTGACGAAGTGTCTCCTCGATCTCGAGATACCATCATCGGCTTCGGTGAACGACTGGCGTGCAAGCTTATGACGGCCGTCCTCCGGGATCAAGTGGGTTATCGATGATCAACGATCACATTGGTCTGATTAATAGCTTTATTTTTAGGGTATCGACGCCGAATACGTGTCATTGGAAGATATCGTGCCTGACTCGGACGATGGTGATTCCGGCATTGAGGGATCTTTAGATCAATCCTTTTACGATTCTGTTGCTTCTGCGGTTGGGGAACGCATAAAAGCATGTGATAAAAGGGTGCCTGTCGTCACTGGTGCGTTTCATTCTCTTTGTTGCCCCACTCTCTCATAGATGCCGGCCAGGTTTCTTTGGTCCCGTTCCAGGGACTTTGTTACGCCAAGTCGGCAGGGGCTATACTGACCTCCTCGCAGCGTTACTCGCAGTCGGCTTGAAGGCATCCGAACTCCAGATATGGAAAGAAGTTGATGGAATCTTCACTGCCGATCCGCGAAAAGTGCCTACGGCACGTCTTATACCCATCATATCGCCAGACGAAGCTGCAGAGCTTACCTATTATGGGAGTGAAGTCGTCCACCCTTTTACCATGGAGCAGGTTCGTGTGCAGCACCATGGTGCTACGACTGATTCCCGTCTTCTCACACTTCTTTTAGGTCATTAGACGAAAAATACCCATCAGGATCAAGAACGTAGAGAATCCGAAAGGGGGAGGAACGGTCATTCACCCGGACCCGGAAAAAGTTTCCGGTAGCTGTGAGTCAGACGTGTCGTCCACGTCGACTATATTACAGGCTCTGTCCTTCGCGTCTGCCGAAAATGTACACCAGAGCAAACGTCTTCCTACGGCGGTCACCATCAAGGAGCGCATTGTCGTTCTCAACGTGAATTCGAACAAGAAGAGCGTCTCCCATGGTTTCCTTGCACGTATCTTTGGTACCCTCGACCGCTTCGGTGTCGTTGTTGACTTGATCAGCACAAGCGAGGTGCATGTCAGCATGGCGATCGAGGACAATCTCCCGCGGAAGATCATGGACCGACTGGTCTGCGAACTCCAAAAGAGCGGTTCGGTGAGCGTTGCCTCTACCTTTCTTCGTGCCAGACGGATGACCAATCGATGTCTCGACAGGTCACCATGCATAGTGACATGGCGATTCTTTCGCTTGTCGGAAAGCAAATGCGCAACTTGGTAGGAATGTCGGGAAGGATGTTCCAAACCCTCGCACAGGGCAACGTCAACATCGAGATGATCAGTCAAGGCGCGAGCGAGATCAACATTTCGTGTGTCATTGAGGCGCGGGACGCCATCAAAGCTCTGAACTTGATCCATCAGAGCTGTTTACAGATCCGACCGGAAGGTATTCGCGGAAGAGGTACGGCGCCCTTTTTTCCCGGTCGTCCGTTCCGTTTCAGCTGACGGACACGTTCGACAGTTGGCCCGTGGTTCTTTTAGGGGGGATATCAATGGCAAAACGGGATTCTCTCGTGATCGATTTATGGGACTCTTTTTTGATTAGACACTTCGGATGAGCGTGATTCTATGAGGTTTGTGGCTGTGTACGGGCGAGATGCTCTTTACTCTGTTCACCTGCTGTGCACGGTGATCTAATGTGAAATGAGGCGTTCAACCGCTTTCTTGACACAAGGTGCACATTATGTTCTAGCTCTTCTTCAAGTCTGTGGTGAAGATGGGTAATTCACTACTCCGATCCAGGTTTTCAGTGGACCTGTAATCTCTCGGCTAATCCTTCGCAGCAGATATTGACCGCAGGGGTGCCGTGTCGGAACGGAGGATTAGTTATAGGTCGCCTCCATCCATTCGTTTCTCTCAGTGGTTGGAATTGTGACCCGTTAGTTTTCAAGTTACCGCTGAAGAGGTCGCGACTTTGTCCCGAGCACTGCGGCCAATGAGGATCGTGTGAGTTGTTAGATTGACTCGGATAGGCGACGAGGCGATGGCCGCGTGTTCCTCTGCTCTCTGCTCTTATTGTTGGCACCATCTGCCCTTACCGGTGGGTTGGGGATGCCAATATGCAGTCCGCGAGTACTCAGGGTACGTGCCAATCTTTAGAGCGTACTTGTGATATGCACCTATCGACATCTGGCAGATCGATCAAGTGTAATCGAAATCAACGGCCAAGGCCCAATAAACTCGGTCTATTTTATTGAGGATGGCAGACAAGTGTTAAGTGGCAGCGGAAAGGAGATGATTCAGCGATGGCAAACAGAAGACGGACACGAAGTTGGGGAAGCAATTCGAACTGAAGGGGCAGAGGTCTGGGTCGCCGTCCTATCGCCGGATGGCAAATGGCTAGCGTGTGGATTCTGGGCAGAGGCAAGGCTCTGGGGAGATCCACAGCCATTGCTGAGGATGTGGAATATGGAGACCCTCGAAAAGGTTCGGGACTTCAACGATCACGTTTGGGCGGTGATGTCCATCGACTTCACCCCGGATTCGGCGAGATTCGCGACGGGCTCAGATGACAGTGCTGCGTACATCTGGAACACGGAGACCGGTGAACGACTCGTTGGGCCTCTGGGACATGCCGGCTGTGTGTCCGCGGTACGTTTCTCCCCAGACGGTGACCGCATGGCTACTGCTACCGGAGATCGATCCGGACCAAAATACATCCGCATCTACAACAGCAACGATGGACAACAGTTACTGGAAATCCCATGCCGATTCACTTATGGCAGATTATCACCCCTCGCTTGGTCAGCTAATGGTCGACAGCTCTTTGCTTCCTCGGAAGCGCAGGTTAAGCGTTTTGATATGTCTTCGGGAGACCTGCTCAGCAAATGGTCCGTTCCCGGTGATGGCCGTGAAGCATCTCTCGCCCTATCCCGCAACCAAAGGTTTATCGCCGTCGTCGTATCACAGACACTATCGTTTTGGGACGCTTTGACACAAAAGCCAATTGGTCCTGTTATCCAGCACGCGAGCGTAATCCATTTCCTTGCGCTCTCCCCCAAAGATGACAACATCGTTATCGGCGAAAGAAACGGGAAAATCACTATTCGTCGTCTTCTTGACATCCTTCCAAGCTCGTACATCCCGGTAAATGTACGTGATTTCACCTCTAAATGTTGCCGAATCTAAGAGGACAATCGACCACCACAACACTGTTGTTCCTCTGTGAGTATTTTCTGATGTCGACTGTTGTGCCACTCGAATCGTTTCATTCTCGCAGCAATAAAGTGGCCGCTTTTGCAGACCAATCGTGCGGTGTTGAGTGCGTGGAAGGAAGACAACTTCACTCATGCCGAACGACTCATAACGGAAGAAATACTACATCCCTTGGATTCTGCTCATCATGGATGCGCGCTCGCTCTTCGTGCTCTTGCGCGATCCCGCTTAGGACAGTTGAGCATGGCAATGGATGATGCCAAAAAGGTAATTCTGGATCGCCTGCTATCCCATCTCAGGCTGATGAACTCGGGCGAAGTCTATTTGTGTACACCGATCCGCCATCAGTTATGTCGCGCACGCAATGACCCTCGTCACCAGTGATGAACATGACATGGCCATGTGCGTATTTGACAACGTGTTCACTCACGGCCTCTCGGACGAAAGAAATTTCCTTTTATTGATGAAGGTACGCGTCTCTTATTGCTGCTGTGGTCCGAACCACAATCTTTCACTCCTTCACCCAGGCCATCATCTTGTTTAAACGCGGAAAGCACGAAGTCGCAATATCACGCGTAGATAACCTGATCGATATCGTAGATGACAAATCATCCTACATCGCTGTCCGGGTGTGTTAATGCTTGGACCATCCGATGACAGAAGGCTAACTACGATTCCTACACAGGCTCTGATGTTCCTACTGCTCGGATACGAGTTGCAGGTGAAAGGAGACCATGAGCGGGCGAGACAATCACTCGGGCGTGCGCTGGAAGCTATTCCATTCCAACAAAGTCCTCACTTGGAAATGATCTCATTCGTGAGACATTTGTTTTGATCCCATTGCAAATGACTGATGTTATTCGAAAGATCTTTGGATGGGACCTTGATAGCCTTGCTCTCTCAACTCGGCCACACTTTGAGCAGTACATGAAATTACACCAGGATCTCGGCGACGCAGCAATTCGATCTCAAAATCCAACGGAAGCAGTCATAGAATATTCTGCTGCACTGTCCGTCTGTCTATCTAATCCTGTTGAGCTCCTTGTGAAGCGAGGCGAAGCCCGAGCAATGCTGGGACAGTGGGATGACGCATTGAAGGATGCGGACGAAGTATGTCTTTTCTCTTCTGGTTCCTTCTGCCGCTGAATTCACCAAATCAGACAGTAAAGTCAAACCCTCTCAGCCCCCTGGGATACGAGAGAAGATATACAGCTCTGCATGCTTTGCAGCGGTATAATGAAGCAGTTGACGCGTTCAACCGCATGTATTCCCTTATAGAAGAGTCACATAATGAAGATATCCGTCGTAAGCATTACTTTTCTGGTATACCAGGAGGGGCAAATGACTCCACGCACACAGAATTAAGCAAGAAATATGTGTCCCCTGCGCGGTCCGACATAGAAATCAACAAAATTTCTCATGAGATCTCCAGAACATGCCCAATTGTCCTCATCGATGTCCGGAGCGGTCGTCTTTGCGACTCAACAGAGCGGGTGGCAGCTTTCAGGTCGGATCCCGAGTTCTATAAATTGGTCTCTTCCATGGTGCTCGAGTTAAACGATGGACACATCCTGCATGTGGTGACGAAATATTTCCGATACGTCACATTTTCACATGTCTGGGAAGGGCAAGAGCCCTTATACCAAGATGTCAAGTCGGTCAACTCGATCCGGGATCTGGGTCCGTCACCTCTGAACGAGAAGTTGCGCAAATTTTGTGAAGCTGTTGGCCAGGACGAATATCGATGGGCGTGGTCCGACACGTGTTGTATCAACAAGCAGATCAGCACTGTGTTGAATCAGTCGCTCACAATGATGTACAAGTGGTATCAAGCGGCCGCTGTCACGTTCGTTTTCCTGATGGATGTCGACTCACTGTTGGGTGAGGGGACCTTGACCGACAGTGTCTGGATGACGCGCGCGTGGACTGCTCAAGAACTTCTCGCATCAAAGATAGTTCGATTCTATGATCGTAACTGGAAGCTATACCTCGGAGATACACATTCCAACCATAAAGCGTCCCCGAAGATTGTGCAAGAGCTCGCGGATGCCATCGGCATTACACATGAAACTATCACCTCATTTGATCCCGATGATCTCAACATCCGAGCCAAACTACGACTAGCCTCGACGCGCAATGCTACGCTAGAAGAAGATATCGCGTACTCTTTGATAGGTATCTTCAAAAGTGATATCCGGCCTCACTACGGCGAAGGACACGCTGCACTCGGTCACCTGCTAGAGGAGATTGTGAGTCGCACAGGCGATGTGACAGTTCTTGACTGGTTTGGCTCCTCCTCGTCATACAACAGCTGTCTCCCAGCTACAATTTCCGTTTACCAACAACCTGCTCATGCATTGCGCCCCATCGGACCTGCTGAAATGGAGACACGGATGGCAACCCTGAGGGGATCACTGTCTTCGACGGACGCGACGCTAATCCATAGTCAAATCACCCGTTTACCTCCAGCACGCTTCACAAACCGCCGGTTATACCTTCCATGTATCATCTTCGCGGTGAAGAGGCTTGCGGTACAACCCACTCGGAATGGTCAATCTAAGCGTTATCGCGCTCGGGTACCGGGGATCGGGTACGTGGAATTCGAGGCGCTGGACAGTCTCTCGGCGGCAGGCCTCGTTCTTGTACATCCATGGATTCACGATCTCCGTGATTCGTATGACTCGGAGGTCACTTGGACAAGTGCATTGGGAGATGATGATGAATCCCGGTCTGATTCGACCGTCGAATCCGAGTCTGATTTGGAGGCAGAAGCTGCAGCGGGCTTCACACGAGCTGCGTCAGGGTACGCTTTTACTTCTCCAACGATTGATAGTTATACTCGTGCATTACGGCTCGTCGTTCGCTTGCAACAGCCGTTCCACGCACTGCTACTCCAGCGACAACCCAACGGAGAGTTGAGGCGAGTCGCTTCCGAACACAAGATCATCATTCCGGGGCTCGACCCGCGGATCAGTTTCTCCAAAGACATCCACACCGATGTCTTGGAGGTATTATGATGCGAAGCTCTGGGATTTATTGTCTATGTTTCTCGAACTTCCTGTTACATCACTTCACTGCCTCGTTGTTCCATTGACTACAGTAGCCCAGATCTGAAAGGTATGGCTATGATCATGACGGTTTTCGCTCTACTTTCGTCTCGCTACCATTGCGTGATAGTGATGTTCGTGTTTATACCGACTACCAGAAAATAAGGTGGGGGCGCTCCTTGAACTCGCACCACCACCTTGCCGTGACTGGATGGAGGACCAGCTCAACGCACGACGTACAACAAGCCTTAACGGCTCGCGCGCTCCTGTTGGACAATCAAGATGGTACGCCCCGCTGCTCGACAAGTCCTCCCTTAGCAAAGGAGGTGAATGTCGTCGCATGGACACGCTTCGTCGAAGTCTACACCGGAAAGCCCTCCCTCGGCGAAGGAGGTTAATGTGCCGTATAGATGCACTTTGTAGTGATTCTAGCGAAGCGTGTGGACTCAAAACTAATCGCGCGGAAGGGAGTCTCCCTTGGTGAAGGAGGTTCACAGTGGTGCCAGCCACACTCTGTTGTGTCCAAAAGGACAGTAATCTACTGTGGGTGAGTTATCTCTCAATCGTCATGCTTGTCACCTGGCCAGTTTTTTTTTTCAGTCGTGTTCGTGGGGCTCTCTAATTTCCACAGCTTTCGGGCTAGACGCCGGTGGTGGGAGGTTAGACATTGTAATCCACCGAGCCCTCCCAGAAGGTTCGCAAGCGCCGTAGCACCACCCGGCTGCAGAGATGGTTACCCATACCATCTGTGTGGTAGCCACCATACTATCCCGCTACCAATCCATAAAAGGGTGTCCTTGATGGATAACAGGGGAAACCGGGTTTTAAAAACCAACATGATTGCAGGACACCCTCACCATTCTTATGGTGAGGCGGTTAGTTGAGTGCTTACCGTGCCTTGGCAAGGCAGTGGACTCTTATTGGCTGCGGATCTATGTAGGTAGTACCTTGTGTCTACAAACGAAGCACCAGTAAGGGAGCAGGAAGCTCTGGTTGACTTGCGAACTCAACTCAAGGTGGGCTGTTGCATAGAGAGGTAGTTACTGGACAAAATTCCCTGGTGGTTGGCTCTAGGTCTTCACCAGGTCAATTTAGCTCATGTTATTTCCACGAGACTGAAAAGTGGTGGGTCTCGCAAGAGTACCCTTTACTTAGGCCAAACAGGAGAAATCGTTGCTATATTCGTCGCCCTTTAATTCATTAACCCACTAACCCCCCCTAGCCTGTATCACAGACTCCAGATATGTTCTTGGTGGACTAACCTCATACCTCCCAGGCTGGGAAGATTATGGCTGGCACAAAATAGCGAATGCCCCACGGCTCCAAGCAGTGGACCTCCGCTGATGCGGCCGCACCCACCTTCTTCAAATGGGTCAAGGGCACTGCGAAAATCACGGTAACGAACGACGCCGCAGATCGATTAGCAAACCTAAAATTGCAGCCGGACGACATTGACACCTCCGTCCTGCCCAACTTTCAAGCCCCTGGAATCAAATTACGGGCCCTCACACAAAACCTTGATTACTCTGCCTTAACTAAGAAAAAGAACCCCCCTCCCCTCTCGTAAAATTGATGCATTGCTTGAAAACATCCGTAACCCAGTAAGTACCGAGCCATCCACTCCTTACGCGTGGGAACCTTCTGCACGAACATCCCTCAACACCAAGAACGAGCAATCTGCCTCCTCTGTGACGATACCATCAAAACATTGATCATATTGTATTACTTCTCCTCACCAGCCAATACGACAGTATGGAGTTTGGCACGAAACCTCTGGCCCCCCGGCCCGATACCGAACGATGCGGCTGCCTCACCCCACATCCTTACATAACGAACAACCACTGCCTGCTCTAAAAAGACGGTACCGCCTACTCCACGTCCTTCTATCGGTGTCAGCACACCTTACCTGGTACCTACGCTGCCGACGAGTCATAGAAAGAACCCACATTCAATCCCAAATGACTGCCCAATGGCTCTACCGCCTCAATACACGCTCGTCAATCGACCACCGACGTGCATGCTTCCCCGGTAAACCGGCCAGTGCCCAAACAATCTGCCACACATGGACCGTCCTATCGAAAAAATGCGACCTTCCCCAAAACTGGGTGACGCTCCATGAGGTTTTAGTAGGTATCACGCTACCGCAACCCTCTGCCTAGATACCGAGGACAACGGTAGCTTACGGAGTCCCACACCCTACCTACATGTAGGCGTGCGTAAGAGCATTTTTCTTCGGACCGGTAGTTACGACTACCGCCTTAGCGTAGTGTGTAGCGCTAGGTTGGCCAGTTGCTACACAATAATATCGCTTGTCCAAAAAAAAGAAAATAAGGTGAATGTTACATTCCGTCGTCCAGATCTTAGTGGCGGCGACCTGCCCTATCCTGACTCCGATGATGTGTATCCTCGTGTGATGATGGTCTGCGAGTCGCAGGCAAACAGGCTGTACACCCGATTAAGCGGGAATCGGCTCCATCCACGGAAATGAGGATCGATTCGTCCGTACTGTCACAGCTGTCTCCGCCCAAATGCCCTGCCAGACAGCCACTCCGATCCATCTGAACCTGGCATATAAGAAACGTGAATCGGATAGTATTGCTGCAAGCAGCAGATCACTGGCATCATGTGGCATGTGTGAAGAAGGTTCCATTTGAGAGATGGCGACCCGAGTTCCTAATAATACTTCCCATCCTCGATTGTGAATAACTTCACATTTTCGGTGCCGCCATCGGCAGCGGCTGCTCACCGACAAAACGGATAGGATTGGCAACAGAGCGTTCACCCTTCCGTAGTCCGTTTGGGGTATGCGCCGAAGAATTCAAATACGTTTACGTGGCTCATTCCGAATCAGCAAGGACGCGATTGATAGTATGTGAGGCAATGTTGCTGGGTAAGCATCACTCCGCCATAGTACATACCTACCTTGTTCATGGCCTGATGCGGCAAACTCAACAAAGAGAAAGCCCTTGGCATGCTTTCTTGGGATGCTGGAAACGGAACCCTAGGCCAAAGCCCAGTTTGTTTGAAGCATTTGACTCAATGAACGCAACTAGATGAAAGAAAAGACTGCAATGAGAAATAATCAAGAATCAGATCAATGGCGTAGGTCGAATCAGACCCATCCTGTGACCTGTTTCACGGCCATGAACTCACGTAGTTCGTGAACCCAGCTACGCATTGCACCTGCAAGACAGTTATCGCTTGACGTCGCGTTCGGCAAGTTTCTCTAGCAATTAGAGAGCAACGATTGATAGATTGATGTCGAAAAGTGTACTATTCCTATTCGTCCGTCAAAACCTGGTATTGTACTTTGGCTAAGTAGGAACCAGTCCCCCGATCAGTGGCAGTAGATGTTCTGCACAAGCGAAGTTTCTTACTATAAGGTTCTCCGTCTGAGGAGGGCTCCGAGTCACTAGACCGATGCCATTTTGAAACTCCGCCGCTAGGATTGGCCATTTCAAGTTGACGACAACACCGAGACTGCAGTTGTCTGCATCCCATACCGGTTCTGCAATGCGGTGTCACTGTGATTATTGATCTGACTCGGCATTGAACTCGCGCTCCTTGGACGGCCGCTGGCACAGTGACTGGTAGGTATATGACTTTGCAGAATCGGGCACTCGGTTAACCTAGGTAGATGGGAACTGCAGTAACTTGGGACCACTCGGTTGATGTTATCTTCATTTGTACCCCGAATTTGTTGGTGCTAATTGCGACTGTGATACATTACTTCATTGATAGGACAAACATTTTGGGACCACTTGAGAGTCGCTCGAAACACCCTGCTATAATCCGCGGCTCCAACAATTCACTCGCAACAAAGCAGCTGAGGTCGCCTCTGTCACAACCTATGTATTACGCTTATTGACTACGACCCACGTAGATGCGTTTCACCTCTCCTGACTTACGGTGTGGTGATACTGCGCGTTAGCTACGCCCGACCGATCTGGGGTCACACGACCACCTCCGCGACCGAACCATCTGACGAATGGGGCAACATTAGTTGTTCATGGTAACACAGAAGACTGAGAAGACTGGATCGACACTTCAAATCTTTTCGATCGTATTTCCCATTGGCTCAGACTTTCAGACGCCCATTCGATGAGACAACTCTTTCCCCTCATTGTACTATGGTGATTAAATCTCTCACACGGCCAAATCTTCGCTGGTCTCAATTTGTGCAACACATGGCTCGGATGGGAGTGCAACGATCAACTTTCAGCAACCCCTGCTTTCTCAGCGACGTGATTTTGGACCAGAAAATTCGACGTCGGAAGAACCGATGATTAAGCGCCAGTATGTGTTGAATTCAGCATGTGTGCTCAATCGATGTAACTGGCATAAGGATCTGCACGAGCCCCATGAAACATTCCACCGCTCATGTTTTATCGTTTCCTCCCAAGGTTTCAAAAAGCTACTGACTTGATTTTTCCACTGCTTACAATTTATCCGTTCCGCATCGAAGGATGCATAAATATCTCAGTCTGTCCCACCTTTCAATCGGATCTCATATATATTGAAGAGGTTTTTATCGCATTGAGTAACATTCACCTTCAGTGAGGTCGGCACTAAGTCATGGGATTTTCACGGTGAGGAGCAATATTTCACCGCACCAGCTATCCTTTACCTGAAGTTTACTTTCGCTCCTCGTGTCACCTCAGATATCTTGAAGATAACCAAGTAAGTATCTTTGAAAGGCTTGTGTATTCATTGTGCTGAACTGCCCTCGATAGACCCCGGAATGGAGAGAAGCTTACATGTAATAAGTTCTCCGTCCCCTTTCTCGAATGCCCTCTGACATTGCTCTCCTGCTCTGGGAAACACATGACTGCTTCCTACTCTATAGAAGCTATTGTAAGGTTGAAGACCAGTTAAGAGTCATACGCGCGAACGCTCCACAGCAACGGAATACGTTCAGTGATTTCGGATATGAAGATGCTGTTCATAACCCCAAATCCACTCCGAGCAAGCAGCAAGATAACGACTCGAAAGGTGAGAACGCTTTCACACATTTTTGTCTCTGAACATGCGATCCATTCATTCAGATTTCTACTTGAATCGAGGGGATGCAACAATTGTGCACATCCCCAGTTCACGGATCTCAGGAAATAGTACCATGGACCTGAGTGACCACGGGTGGGTTGTGCCTAAGAGATATGAAGGTAAGCCTTCAATACGTTCACATCAGCTAAGCTCTAGACCTAACAAGAGTGTGTCGGGACCTGTGAATCTGATTAATCTTTCACCAGCACCTCGTGTGGCCGCTACCCCATCAATTGTATCGCCCCAGCAAGTACCCTTGTTCTCAACAGATGACTCCTCTTCGGTTTGTTCTGTTTTCAAGGACATGGGTATCCTTCGATCTATTGATTGACGTATAATTGTAACTAATTCTCGGTTTCAATAGGGTCCCCCGTAGTTCCACCTTTATATGCAATAATATCTGGCCTACCCATTACTCATATCGAGTTTTTTGGCATGTTGGATATTGAGCTTGGCAAAGTAGAGACATTTTACGTAGAAAAAGAACAAGAGGTGCAGGAACATGGCAGGGCGCTTAGAAAACAACTCAACGAACTTGGAATACATCGCGAGATGTTTTATGTTTGTGCTATTAACTGCGGATGGACACTGCTAATCCGTCACTATTAGGCATCATCTATGTACTCAAACGTTCAGAATCGGGCTAACAAATCGCTACTGAGGTATTTTACACCCTCGCTTTCATCACTGATTCAGTGGTTTCCATGTTCCAACACGAAAACTCGTCAGTCCGACTCTGAATCTGAGTCTGAGGACAGGTACAACGGTGAATATTCTTTGTACATGCGCTTCGCCCCTGACTCATGGCACACTAGGATGTCACAATTTCATTGATACATCCGCCTTGTGGCTCCAAGTATCTGAATGTGCTCGGCTGAGTAGCATTCATTCTGGATCGCGTAGAAAGGATGGGACGACAAATAGCAGCGTGTTACCGAAAAGTGGTATGGTCGCTCATAAGGCGCTGGACGACACTGCTCGCCCATCACACAGTAGAAGAAAGCATTTCTTAGGACCTCAAGAGTATCAGGATGCGAAATGTGAACTTCGAAGAGCCATCATTGAACATTATCGGTGAGTTCAATACCATCCACCCTCTGGAAAATCGGTCCTTGTCGAACCAGGAAAGGTATACAACTACTTTTTCACAATGGGACCTGTTAACCGCAAACATGACATTAACAACCTATTACAGTTGTCTCGAGGCCTTAAACGATTACAGGGTAAGGCTCTTCATACCTTCAGGTTGTCCTCAACATATTCTAACCCTCGAGTTGTAAATCGAACCCCCTCGACTGGAATTGGATCCACGTTGTACTATTTATTCTTCCTCGGTCACGGTTATGTTTTTCTTGCATTTTTACGCAAGATTCTTAACCTTGCAGGCTTCCGCAGAGCGTTGAACGAGTATGAGAAGATTACAAAGATGTCTATTCTGGATGCCTATATGAAGCAGAGAGTATGAAACCTTACTGCTACATGGTGTTACACGTTGAAATGCTAAATCTGGTCAGGTAAATCCCACCACCTTTGCCTCCGGTGCTATGGTTCGTACCATGTTAGAAGAATTGGAAGATCTTTTCGCGATGCGATTTGGTGCATTCCCCCCAGGCGCGCATGTTGTGGATTCAACTCACTGATACATCTCTGATATCCAGAACACGGAGACAAAAAGAAAGCAACAGAATGTCTGCGAGTTGGACCGTGGTCGAAAACGTGCCATTCTAGTACTTTCCACTCTGGGTTGTGGCTAGGTCTGGCGCTTCCCGCGATTGGTGGTGGCGCTTATCTATGTGAGAAGACCTGTGTTGAGTGGAACCAATTTCTGAAGTTCAACGGTAGCTTTCCAGGAGTACACACGCCAGTCACTTCCATCATGGAATATATTACTTTTCATTTATTCCGTACTCGTCGTTCCGGTGCTGCTGGCGCTACTAATTGGCCTCAATATCCTTGTGTGGGCATGCAAAAGAATCAATTACACTGATATCCTCGGCGCGTCACCATTTTCATCCCATGTTCTCTGTCTTACGATCTGCACAGAGCTGGAACCAAGATCGAAGCTTGACCACCTTGAATATTTTGAAGTAGGTGCTGCGTCATTTCCGCATGGGATCCCATCTCAAACTAGACCCAAAAGCTGCCTTCTTTCCTCTTGTGCACCCTCTCTTACTCGTTTTGGTTTTCAATGGCACAAATCGGTCCTCCAATGCTGTGGCCCTTGATCTGGCTTTTTCTTACTCTCCTGGTTATGTTGAATCCACTCCCTGTAAGTCATTCGCATACTTACATACTACTAGGGTCCTATGAACCCCGTTCACCTGTCTATTTCGATATGCAGAACTTCATGTGGGGCCGAGCTCGACGGTGGACGATCAAGAACATAGCTAAGCTTTGGTTTAGTGGGATATGGAAGGTCGAGGTTCGTCACATCAACTTCAACCCCTGATGCTTTGGGGATCTGACCATAACCCAGTTCACGGACGCATGGCTCGGGTATGGATCTTCAACATTTCATTCACCCTAATTATCTCACCCTGTGACTATCAGTGATCAGATATGCAGCCTCGTATATTCCTTATCCAACATATACTTTGTGGGTTGTTTTTACAGCCACTTCTCCGCCAATTCCCCCCGTTTCACCGGGGAGTCCTTCCTGCACGGTGCATTCACTGCCAACGTCACAGCTCCCTATCAACAGGAATCCTCCGCATCCACCAGTGTATTTCAGAGTTTCCTCTCCTCGGCTTACAACCCTCATGTTCAAGATGCTTGGTCGACTTGTAATGTCACTCAGAATTTGGGATGGTATTACCTTCTCGGCGTGATGCCTTTCATAATCCGTTTCGCGCAAAACCTTAGGCGATATCGGGACTCAAAGCTTTGTGCCCATCTTATGAACGTATGTGTATGCTTTCCATTTAATCCCATGTTTATCACCCAGTTCAACTAGGCTGGGAAGTATACCGTGGGAATGATATGTCACTTTGTTTACTGCTACTGGAGGCACCGAGGTGTGTGTAAAATCTACGTTCTACGACGGTCAACCTGTAGCTGTACTCATCTCATTTCCCAGGTTCGCCTCATAACGGGGAAATATATGCCCTCTGGTGCTTCACAGCAACAGTCAATTCGGTCTATGGATGTGCTTGGGTGAGATTCTCTCCCTCCGTGTATCTCGACATATGACCGTCACATACCAATGTCCAATATCCCAGGACTTTCTGATGGACTGGTCAATTTGTAAACCACATGCTAGGTATCCATTGCTAAGACAGGAGCTCGTTTACGAATCACTGATCCCGGTGCGCTTTGTTGCTCTGAGGTCTCCAATACTACTAAAAATCTCGTGTCCCAGTGGTACTATTTTGCTTTGGTATGACCGCGCCACTGGCTCTCCCATATCCAATCACGAACACCCTTCGCAGGTTTCCAATCTATGCATTCGTTTTGTTTGGTTGAACTACATATTCCTGGATGGTGTAGATGTGACCCTATGTTCGTTTATCGCTGCCTTGTTGGAGATGTTACGGAGGGTACAGTGGAACTTTTGTGCATTGGTTTCCCTTTACTTTCATGACCACCACTCACACATCCACCACTTTCAGTTCGACTGGAGAACGAGCACCTTAGCAACGTGCAACGGTTCAAAGTTACTCACGAGCTGCCATTGCCGTACAGTTTTGACACGCACACCAACGAGAAGGAGCAAGAGGAGTGGCAGGGTACATTTTCGTGATTGAAGCAACAGATGAATTATTTCAGAAAAAACGGGGGTCCCGGAAAGAGTGTGCTTCGACAGACCCGAATGCCCTTCGGACCCTCGCCCACAAATTAGTGTAGAGCATGATTCGTTAGACCATAGACCATAGTCAAAATATCTGCGTAGGAACGCTTCTGACTAATCTCTGAGGGTGAATGATGGCTAGGGACAATAAATCCGTGAGTCTCATTCACTTCACCCGATGTTCGACACCAAGGTATCACTAGTATAACGCCGAGCATTTGTAGATCTGACCCTGTACACGTCAACCCATAGCCAGATGAAGCATGTTAACATAAATCCAGATCATCACATCCGTGTCATGCGTTTGGTGTGAAACGCCGGATTCTCAAGCTGCAGGAGGTTCGATGCTTGCTGATTTCAACCTAAAATTTCACCTATTTCAGTTAAAACATCTGAATAGTTCTCTTTAGTTACAGGTTCATGTATTCTTTGTTCTATTCTTAAAGTTGCTGCTGATAGTCGTCGGCCGAACTGAGTCCGAGTCTCGCACATATGCATCTCACCACGAAAAATACCACTGCCACGGTAGGGGTTCCGCAATCGAGAAACGTCAGAGAAGCAATTCCTGGAACACCCGCGCATTAGAAGGCGATGTCAGTGGAAACTTCTGGCTTCAATATGCTGTGCGGACAGATCTTGAAGTGGGCTAATGCTCACATTGCGGCATTCAAACTTCGGCATCATTAGGAAGTGATGATATACCCAGATATTGAGGATATATGCACAAAGATTGCACCAACACAAAAAGTAAGTATCCAGCTATCATTAAACTGCAAAAATACGATCTTTTTCAGGTCCGCATTATAAGTTGACCTGACCTAGGAATACCATCACTTCAAAGTATGCGGCGCCATCCATGACCGCACAACCCGGAATGAGTCGACCCTGGTTCCTCAAGTGCAGATTTTGATCCGACGGAGAATCATCGAATTGCCCTGAATGGCAAACGTCGAAGCCTGAGGCTGCGCGCCGGACGATCTTCCTCGGATCGCTCTTCTATCGAGTCGCAGTTCCCTACTCTTTTTACTAGGACTCCATGTCGTGTGTACAGGTCGCTTGGATCTGACGACTCCGGCAACCGATCCAGAAAGCCCTTTTCCGCATTTCCGAAATCTCGGAATTTGTTCATCCAGGTGAACTTCCGCTCGCCACGAGTGTTGAGTCACCAGGCTGGCGCATTCAGTGCCAAACTTGCATTGGTTTCGTCCTTCTCTCATGGCCTGCTGAAGTACTTGACACACTTCCAGTGAGGTTGCAACGTGCGCATGGGCAATATTGGTCACGACAGTCATGGCGGTAGCGTAACGCCTAGGGCCTCTGACTCGGAGTCCGAGTCTGAGACGCCCACTTCAGCAGCCCATCGAGAATCTTGCCTAGCTTCTGCGATCATTTACAATGGCTGAACCCTATACTTGTCTCAGGCTGTGACCGGGTCTCATCTGACCATGTCCAACTTGGTATCGTTACAAGTCCGTGTCAATTAACGTCACGCCAGTGCTGCGATGGTGATAAAACAATACGGATACCGCCTTCTCCTCGTTAACAGCGTCACTATGATCGAATCACGTCCCACCGTCTCTTCTTCCAAGCGATCAAGTAGAGAATATCTCATCTCAGGTACAGTTCCTCATGATTGCTGTTGCAATAGTGAGTGGGACCTTCTCCGAAGGATCGTCCTATACCCTTCTTCCAAGACGCGCTCCTGCCAATATTCGGACTCAATACAGACATGAACATTGTCGCGGATTTGTATTGAAGTGCGACAATCGTGCGACGATGGCAAACATAACCGCCACGTTTGTGTCGCCTCACTACGAAGTTCTTGCCCCTACATCTCGACTAGTATCTCATCTGATTACGTCTGATCGCACAGAGGTGCGTGCCACAAATTGCAACGATCTCACGAGCTTTGTGCGTAGTTGGAAACACTGGCCTCGCTACGGGTCTCCTCCTCCTTACGAATCTCCTTCCTCGCCGGCCCACGATGGATACCCGGTGAAGCGGAGGATTTTGCGATCTCCGTTGTTCAACTTGACCCTTTTGGAGAGTTGGCAGATGAGATCCATCATGTGCGCGAACGCCCTGAGCGTTTCGGTCTCCTGCTGCAGTATTGTCTCTCAGGTCTCCATTAGAACGTCAATGATCTTCCGCGCGGAGGTTGGATCCCTCGGAATTCCGAGTCTGGAAACGCTGCAAATATCGGTTGGTTTCCAAGCACCAGCGACCTGTTCTCCGTGGGGTCAAATTTCCTTGGTGCAAACCACCTCGGGAATGTCCCCGCGACGATGGTGTCGTTGTTTCTGATGTCCTACTGTAGGACACACCGACGCATATTACATGCTCCACGCTGCCAAAATCAAGGCTGCGCGGGAAGTTGCGTTCTGTCGCACGAAGTTACTCTCGCAGTTCCTGGTCGCGTGCCACTTTTTTTACTGTTTCCAATATAGGGCCGCCGAAAAGTAGCGGGTTCTCCCTCACCCTGATAGAGCCACGCTTCTGAATCACCCGGAGAAAGGTCATTTCAATTTGTCGGCCCTGGTCGCCCCTCAAAACTTGGCTGATGGTACGGTTGTGGCCTGGACGAAATAGGCCCATGGATGATCCTCACATCAAATAAGGTTTCATAGCCCCTCGAGCTAACGGTAAAACTTGTTCCACAGAAGCAAAGAAACCCTCTCGTTGCTGAGTTCACGGTAAATGCCGTGTGACCCTCCGTTCTCGTCCTTGTGACTAATATCTACTATCCTGATCCCCACCGTGTTTGTAAGAAACATAACCGTTTGACCGCGTCACTCCTGCTTCTTCGGAACATTCGGTGAAGAGCTCGCATGGTAGCACCCAGGACCATGAGAACTGGAGAAAAAAAAGGAGCGCGTAAATTGCACAGAGGGAGATATAGATGTAAATCTAGAGTAGCCGTGGTCCATCTCACATGGTATGTAGGTGTAGCATGCGACACTTCGTCCCTTTTCGTTTCAAGACTGCCGAAGTGACCCTCCTGCACTGCCCCGCAGCGCCGGGGAATTGCTATGGCTTCTAGACACGACGGGTTGTCCACGATGTTGGGAATGCAATCGTGTCCGTTCGTCTGCTTCACTGTCGTCCTCCGTGCTATCTACCTCCTCCTCTTCGCTCTCCCGGAGTTGTGACAACGGCATGCTGGCAGCGCCGTTCTCCTCTTCGAAGGCGCTAAACAGCGTGTTAGTTTGCGCACGATATAGCGAACTCCGGCGACCATGTCCTGCTGACTGGAGGACACCATCGGATCGCAGTTCGGACGTCCCTCCCCAACCGTCGAGCGATGGGCGGCCCTGGAGGCTCATTCGTGGGTTCATCAGTCCGCTTTCGAGCGCCGAGTGGCCGTTCGCTTTTGGGGGTTCCGGTTTTCGTGAGAGATTAAGTAGATGGACACCGAGGAATGTGACGATGAACCCGCAGAGTAATGTCACCGTATTTGTACCACCGGTGGTATTGAAACCTTGGAACAGAATGAGGGACGCGACGATCGTCGCCGTTGAAAAGCCCACATAGTACATTGGGTTCACGCTAAAATATCGTTTGTGAGGGCCATTCGGGTAGTACAACTGTATGGACGTACACGTTTGTGGAGAACGTGTCAAGAGCCTTATTGAAGTAGTTCATCTGTACCAATATGCAGCCTGCTACAACGATGCTGAACACGTATGTGCTCGGATGTGTAAATTGGTTATTTCCGCCCAGTGTGAGTTTCACAGCGACGCCGAATCCTTTAATCGCCATGACGGATACTGAGCCAACTAGAGAGCATATTGAGATATAGACTAGGGGGGTGGAGCGGCCGTAGCGAGGTACAATCTTGAAAATCATGACCAGCGAAAAGATAAGGACAGTAAGACAGTACAACATGAAGCCTGGGCAAAATAAGCGGTCTGTCAAAAGACCCAGATATGGACCTACCAGGCTGTATGGCATAGTGAAGAATTTCGTCGACCGTTTCAATCTCCTTGTCTGGTGGTGCATGCAGGACAATGATGAGGGAACCGAGTAAGCATAATGCGCATCCCGTTCGACCAAGGTGACCTAGTTCTTCGTTCAACAAGAATGATGCAAGGACTGCACTGTGCGGTGTTAAATTTGACAACACGCTAGATCGAAGGCACCAACCCAATGAGGACACTCAATGCACCCAACGGCGTTACTAGTATTGGTGGGGCAAAGGTATAGGCGGCAAAGTTTGCGACTGAGTCTGTGAGTGGCGAACAACCTAATCTTCACTGACAACTCACTTTCGCCCAATATTACTGAGTATTAAAGTGTCATTCGGTGCAAGTTTATCACAAGGACAAAGTGTGAACCTACAGGTTGATATCCCAGCCCACCACGTCGGGTTTCGAAGATATGCATAGTCGTCCGAGGCGGCTGCACTAGAAGAATTTCGTGCGCCGGCGTCCGTCAGACCCTACAACAACCACGGATGACTTTCGAAAAGTATGGATGCAAAATATGGGATGGCTGACCTTCTTCGTAATAATGAAACTCGTTCCGATGGCGACCGAACTGGAAACAGCGAGGGCCAGCCCGATGTATTTATCTTCTACCATCGATGCCGACGACACTGACGATCGAATCTGAAGACAGAATCAAGGCGAACAAGGGAACTCGTTGAAGAGGCCACGCCGCCGCCGCCCATTGTCACCTCACGTGCCGCAGGCTAGTACGTACAAATTTGGACAGCATCTGTGTGACAGTGTTGTGCAAACGTTGGACTTTCCGATGTACATGGTGAGAAGTCTTAGGACCACCAGACTACAACTACGTCGCTCGTAACACAACCAGTTGATGCAACCAGGAATTGAAGAAAAACCACCGTGCCAGTGAAGAGATAGGCTCAGATTAGGTTCCGACGTGCGGACCGTATTACTACCTTTTCCCAAACTTGCGAAGCGGGCTCGGAATGAACATGTTGCGCAAGCAGGTTGCTGTCTTGTCAACTCTCAAGGCACCGAGGGAGTCTTCGGGGAAGCTGATGCGCTATCACCCCCATTTCGGATGATAAGTCTAGCATGAACAATTTGCAATACCTAGGAAGTTGCAGTGATATCAAAGCGTACCGTTGGACGATTTTGGCGTCCCAAAGTCTACGACCTTTCATGACCATCGTCCTGTTCAACAATTCGGTGTTGGCGACGACAAAGTCCAACGGTTTGAAAATGCGGGCTGATAGTAATATTACCTCTTCTGTGACGGCTGCTGGCAGTGGCACGTGCAGCCAAGCGTGCTCTGCACCACAACTGTGGGACATTCACTTTTCAGCTTCTACTCTCCACCCAGCTTGGTTCGCGGCACCACGACATGGCAGATACCAAGCATGATCTGACGCCCACAACTGAACCTAACTATGTCCACGACGAGGATGCGCCTGGTCCTCCCATTTCCGTACCGGAAGAACCTGCTGACTCTGGAGATGGGGGTAAACTGAAGATGATCGTACAGCTCGTGAAGAAATGCCTTGGTGTGAAGGACATCGCTGCGATGTGCGTGCAACGCAACCATCGCCAGCCCAGCCACTCGGCCACTGACTGCTGATGCACGTAGGCGACTGTCGCTTCCAGCTTCCTTGCTTGAGCCGTTGCCAAACCTGGAGTATTGGCATTACCTCGATCGTCCTGATCTGTTCGCGGCGTACGTTGTTTTGAAGTTTGTTGACCACACTGCTCAAGTGTCTCCCTCCGTAGCATTAACGACTCGGATGATGCGTTCGAACGTATGCTTGCTGTCGTGCGTTTTACGTTTGCCAAGGACCTCAAAATTGTCGTAAGTAGTTACTATCATTTGATCGCACGTAACATGCTCCAACTCCGCTCGCAGCATGGTAAAGTGTGCAAACCATATAACTCGGTCCTCGGAGAACATTTCCGTGCACATTGGGATGTTCCCCCCGTGCGATACTCCTCTGATCCGAGGCATCCCCCGATAGTCGGCACGCATGCCACACACTCGTCCTCCCCCCAAATTCCTACCACTGCGTTGTCATCAGAGACCCTAAGTGTCAGGAGTGGACGAAGCGAACATAGCGCCAAGAGCACACGGAGCGGTCTCAGTCTCCTTTCCAAGACTAAAGCTAGTCCCTCTACTGCCCCTACATCCCCACAACAGATGTCCGATGCTGACCTTACCGGGCATATGTCCAGTCTCTCCCTCGGAGTAGACCCCTCGGACACTGATCCTCTCCGTGTATTGTATATGACCGAACAAGTTTCGCACCATCCCCCCATATCTGCCTATTATGCTGCCTGCCCCACTCGCTCTGTCGAGATGCGGGGCGTTGACCAGATGTCTGCAAAGATATCAGGTACAACACTGCGCGTCGTGCCAGGATCACATAACAAGGGGATCTTCATCAACATCAACGGTGGCCCAGGAGAAGGCGAGCAATACCACATAACTCATCCCACTGCGAGTGTCAACGGGATTTTGAGAGGCAGCTTCTACGTCACGTTTGCAGAATCGACGATAATCACATGCACCGGTGGGAAGGGCAAGGAAAACTACCGTGCGGTAATCGAATACAAGGAAGAGGTGTGCTGATCCCTTGATTGGGTAACGAACTGCTGATTTAATCGTCCTGGGGCTCAGTCATGGCTCGGGCGGGCACATTTCCTCATCGAGGGTGTTATACACACGTTTGAAGGAGGCTCGACGGAGCACGAGGAGTGGACAAGGGTCAAGCACGTTCCTCAATCTCGCGTCGTCGCACTTTTCGATGGTTGTTGGCGGAACCGCATCCGATGGCGACATAATCCTTCAGGTTCCACCGTGTCCGTTGCGTCGACGGCAGAGTTCCACACGTTGGTAGACCTCGAGAAATTACAGGTCGTCCCCAAGGCCGTGCGTCCCATTAAGAAGCAGCTACCGAAAGAAAGCCGAAAGTTGTGGGAGAACGTCACGACCAAACTCCTCTCCAAGGAATATGGGGACGCGACCAAGCACAAGCTTGTGATAGAGCAGAGGCAGCGTGACGAGGCAAGCGAGCGGAAACGAAAGGGCGAAGAGTAAGCACCGAAACCTCTGCGTACGACGCACATAACGTGTTTATCGCTTCTAGGTTTATACCCGTATACTTTGAGAAAGATTTCAGTTCCGGTATACCCATCCTCACGGAAGAAGGTCGCAAGGCTGTAGAAGAAGAACTGCGAGAATGCGCTTTGGACATAGACAGGATATAGAGCGTGCATCTTGGACCGACGAGCACGCCGTTCATGACTTGTATGACGACCATTTGTCTTTTCCCGCTTCATGATATTCTCTCTTTCTTGCGATCCCATGCAGGCTTGGATGCTCGAGGACGTACACATGCTTTCCTGCTTGTAATGTCGTTTGCGCATCTCACGATGATATCCCTATACTATCTACGTTCTCTAAATCAACGTATTTCCGAGTTCTCGAGATGAATCGGGTCTGACCTTGAGCTCTGGGGCGACCCATCAGCAATTGCAGCGTCCGATTACCTCCGTTCTGCTTGGAGGGAACGCTCGACTTGGGGAATGGGGAATGAGCACCTGGACTTCGACTCTCCCCGTTGCCCTCAAAGGCGGTAAGGCGTTCCGGGATATGGCGAATAAGGGAACAAACGAAACGTCGGAAGTCTGAGACTCAGTCGGGGCAATCATCCGGAACCATGATTAAGAACATCCGGCTGGTTCATCTTGGTTCCGATGCGCAGACTTTCTAGACCAATATTAATGGCCCTTATATGGCCACCTTCGCCAGGAGAGCAGTCAAGTCGTGTGCAACTGCGGCAGATGTAGAGCTGACACGACGCGATCGGACAGCAGAAGCCCCCTTGCTGTCGGCGCAACGATGGCCACGTCTTATTACCCCACTCTGGCGCCATGTGGAGTCGCCAAGGACGGGGCGATAGCTTGTCGGGTTTCAAAACCGAAACTACCATGACCTGATAGGAAATTCCAGCAAGTCTTCCCCGCTCTTGGGGAGAGGTAACACGAATTACAATATTGAGGAAGCCTTTCCGTGGACGCATTGTGACACACGATCTCGAATTATCATCGTCTTTCGGACCACGATTACAAGGGATTAAGGCAAGGAACTCGGCGGCGAGACAGCTGGCTCCGGTCCCATACCACCTGGCTGGGAGGACACGTTGCAATTTGAAATGTCCAAACCTAAGAGTTTCGTCTTCTGAATCTGGATGGGACTGCTGCTTCGTCCCCACCTTTCCAGCGCAATTACCAAATGGGGAAGGAGAAATGACGGGGCGCAAGTAGCGTGGGTTGTGCAGGTCGACCGGAACTTCAGCTTCAATTGTTTTAGTTCGAGGCCGCCTCCTTGGGCCCAGGACCTGTTAATGGCGTGGGGCCCATCTGAAAATATCACCCCCTATTCGGGCTGAAACGGGTCGATTCGCTGGATACGGTCAAGTGTCAGTTGTCACATGAACGACCTCTTTAGTGCTTCTCTGTGGTAGTGGGGAAGTTGGAATGAGTAAAACATCACAGCCTTGGTGCCTGTGACTCGCAGCCAAAGTCCCGGACCCGACGGCCAGAACGGCCAGCCAGACATATCATTCTAGTCTGCGGACTAATGACATTCAAAAGCCCTTCAGGCAGTCCTGGATCTGACTCACACACTGTTCGGATGTCAGGTTGCCGTGAGAAACATCAGTGGCTAAACTGTCCGGACTGTAGTACATGAAACTCGTCAGCTGTCACGCGTTGGCGCGGCAAAGTGCAAAGCAACGCAGCGCAACATTGACCATATGCCAACCAGGGATGATTCCCTTTGATTGTCTGTTGAGCTACCCCAGAGTCCGCATATTAAATCACATACTAGTAGTCATACTCGTACATATTCAGATCATTATTAGCAACACCAATACTTCATTCCCTAAAAGATCTAAATGAATGTCACTCAAACTGAGCAGATTAATCGACTCACTCCACGTTGATGCACACAACCACATACACACTGTGTACACTCCTTTGTCATTCAAATGTATCTTCAGCTCTTGTTCCCACTCAGGGATTATTTCCTTCTTCTCTCCCCATGTTAAAATCTGAAGAACTACACCAAAACATGCAACTCACACCCAACTTACATTCCACACCAACCAATTCTCTATCATACTTAAGCTCTGGATTGTGCACTGCACACATAATGAACTGGCCACAGTCTGGCCCAAAGCTTGACATTCAGTCATCCAGTCACATGAGGGCAGCATAACTTTAGGTATACTGTACCATTTTGGTATGGATGCATTGTCAACTGAAAGTTGATCTCCATAGGGAATGACAAATAGATGCATGCAACTGAGTGGTTATCAATCAACCACTGCAGCCTATCACCATCAAAATACACTATCAAGTGCATCTGATGTATGTCCCTCAAATGATCAAGCATGGAGAAACCAGAACCATTTGACAAAGGTGCAAACACAAGGACAAGGATCTCTCTTCACTGATATAGTGCTTCCACTGAGGGCATGCAAGCATCCAATCCAGAAAACTCGAAATCACATTGGAGAGCAGCATAAGAAATGCAATGATCATAGTAAAACACATTGTCAAGAATGATCTCAGGTCATAAATGCATGAATCCTGCGAGACAGAGAAAGCAGATGTCGACACCCTGCAATGAAGAATTCACAGACCATCCACCAACCCTTGCATCCATCCGAGTCTTTGTCAAAAAGAACGGCGAAGCTGCCCTGGGACAGCTTCCTCACAACGGGTATACACCGCGACCACTGCGGCCCCTAGACGGATGATCTCCGACGGAAGTTCGGCGTGCGGACCGTGAAACCGAACGACCCAGGAACTCCCCGTCGGGTCCAGGAACTTTCTGTGCACAGCTCACGCGCAGTGTGCACGCACATCATCTCGGTTCCGAACAAGTTGGCAAAATGATATCGACAGTATCCCTTGCATATTGTCTTGGTACGCCGCGTTTCAGAAATCAAGGGGAACAGTTTTTGATCTGAAAGGATGAAAAACAATTTAACTGCAACAAGCTGAGAGGTCGGTGGAAGCCAAAAGGGAGATAAAAAATCATGGTTCAACTGAGGGTCGAACTCAGGACCTTCTGTGTGTAAGACAGAAATCATAACCACTAGACCATTGAACCTGGTGCTTTTAGATGTCTCGATTTGCACTTGTCGCCTTGCCCTGAGAGACCAGGAACAAAAAAGAACGAGCGGGATGGCACAAACGCATGTGGGTGATTTCACAGGTTCTACGCGTAGTTCTGCATACTCTTAGACTTCCCAAACCTCGCGAAGGTGAATCAGCCTGCAATGCCAATCGTATCGTAGCATTATGTCAGCTGTTACTCAAGATTGCTATCAGTGATCAGTAGCGTCGGTTATCTCGGAAATAAACCATATCTGTCGTCTTGTCATACACGTGGCCACGAACTCAGAAGGGGTCGCTCTTGTTGTACGCTACCGTGAAGTTCTCTTCCAGTTTCATCCTCCCAGTTCACCTCTCCTCCTGGAAGACGCTTCTCCCCAGCCCCTTTACTCGACTTGGACCCGAATCTGAAGATTCGCCGGACGAACCGCCAGCCGTGTCTTGTCCCGTTCGACGAGTGTTCTCGTAGTAAGCCTCCGAGTCGAGTCGCCGGTTTTTCTTTCTTCGATTTTCGTGTTAATACAATCTTTCCCCAGGAGGCGCCATGACGTTACTGCGGGCATCGCTTCTGCTCTGCCTCGCTACATTAGTCGCAGCCACAGAACCAGCTCTCGTGCATGAGGCACGTCAGGGACCCATATCCAGCACCATGCCTACTGCCGCTTCCGACTCAGTAGATGCTAGTGGTCCACTCTCTCAGACAACCTCATCTACGTCGACAAACCGAGAGACAACGATGTCTCCGACTCCAAGCAGTGAGCCGTCTTCACTTCATCTTGCCCTCTACTCACGTTCGACTCACATACACCCACACCTTCATCCGACCTACTTATACTCTCGCCTACGTCGTAAAATATTCCATCCCCCGCGTCATACTTGAACTCGTCATTGTCATTGGTGGCTTCAGCTTCATCTGCGACTTCCGCCACACCTCAGCCTTCCTCTTCCCAGGACAGTCTTAGCCTTACTGTCCCGAACATGACGACGTGCACGTCGGGCTTAATTTCATGGAAGTACGGCGGAAGAGAAACCGACCTATCTCTCTCAATTACCAACGTCGGCGTGGATCAATATTACGCCCTCTTTCGCATCAAGGCAAGACAAGACACGATCAATACCACGGTCCTTCAGCAACTGGTGGAAACGGACCCTTCTGTGTCGTCTTGGACTTGGCCTTCTGTCAACGTTTCGCAGGGCTGGTACGAGATACAGGGTGTCGTGTCTACCGTTTTCAACCATTCTGCGCCGTTCTTCGTTGCAAACGGAACGGATGTTACATGCTTGGCGAGTACATCAACGCAAGCTTCATCTACGCCGTCCCCCGGAACAAATGTCTCATCTTCCGCAGCGTCAAAAACAAATGTGGCAGCTATTGCGGGTGGTGTCGCCGGCGGTGTTGTCGGTGTTATTCTTGTCATCCTTGCCACAATATGGCTATGCTCAAGGAGACGAAGAAGGTTCGCTTTAGGTAGTAGAGGAGAGAACAGGAAGTGGGGATCCCTCAAATCCACCGCCTCGAGCATGCATCCGGGAGGAGACGGCGCCCCGCTCACCGGCAACCGTTTTCACGCTCATTCGGAATCAACAGGCGCTATAATCCAAGTTGCTGCGGGTGGGAAAGTATCATCGCCTGCCACGCCTGATGGTTCTGAGGAGGACGTCGCCACCACGGGAGAAGAGAAGCTACTATCCTCAACCCCTCCCTCTGACATAAGCCCTGTTGATGTTCTAAACACACCCATGCACTACGACCGTCGTACCTCGATTCAATCCCTCCAATCTCCCACTTCCGTCGCTAGCGACCCTTTCCGATCCCGTACTGGCTCAACACACACCCCTAATCAGGCCCTCGAACAACAAGCCCAGCGGATCCGATCCTCGACGGTGACCTCGACGCGACGCCGCAGCGAGCGACTTTCCATGCCCACCTTGCCCTCCCCTGGTCTTGCTCGCCTGACTCGGTCACCTACGCATTTCCAATCCAAAGAAGAATATCCCCTCTCACCTGTGATTGCTACTCCCATCGATCGCTCTGTCTCAACCGGTACCGCCTCCTTGTCTGCGCGGCGTGCGTCTCGGAAACCTGTTCCACATTATGATCCCTCGGTGTTGCTCGAAGATACGAGCACGAGCACAAACACAGACTCGATATCAACGTTCACGGTGGGTGGTGAATCTTCTTCACAGTCACACGGAACAGGAAAGGGAACGGGGATACACGGGACGCCACCAGACTTGTCGCACAAAGCAGGCTTTGCAGACGGACGTCACCTGCATTATCTGATCCCAGATATGCCACCGCCGCAACAAGACGGAGACTGAGATGTGGGCTGCGCTCACTTCCCTGCCTTGGACTTTGGTTTCGGTCTTCCTCTGTTCTTCCTCTTACTATTATTTCCGCATTTCGACTTTCGATCCCCTTTCTTACGAATTTTCCCGTTTTGACGCACGTGTGAGTGCTGTGTGTTGTGCGCTTTCCCCAGCTAGCTATGGCGTGCTGGAGATTCAATAGGCGCGGGACGGGTTCATCCACTGATCCTGGACATCCGTGGGAGTGAACATTGTCGTTTATTTATACCCTTGATGTATTGTTGTTTTCTGCTTCCATTGTTCCTTATACTTTACTCTTCCAAAAATCGTTGGTGAACCGAGATTCACGGTGCTGTGTCACATATTCTAGGGTTCGATGGGTACACGTGTCCATCCGTTGTAGCGCAGCGTGTCCGCAATGATGTCTGTAAGTTACCGTACGATCGTCGATCAACGCCTAGTTTCCTGTCTTCCTCCGCAAGTGTTCGGCTATTGTAGGCCTGGTGGGCGTGTCACGGCTTGATCATATAGTAAGTTGATGGTATTGGCCATGGATCTGCCAGGGGCCCTTCATACCAGTGATTTATTGTGGCTTCTCTCTCTCGTTGTGTCTCCACTCGCCCTCTCGATGGCCTATAGCCCCACACCTTGACAAATATAGCTGTTCAGTCAGTCGCAGTTCAAACGCAGTTTAATATGTTTATACGCAGCCATTGTTCAACTTTCGGAAAGTGTTCGGGAGCCAATAGCGATGCTGATGGTGTCATGCCAGGAGTTCGTTTGACAAGTTCTATTTCAGTCACACAACGCGTCTCGTTCACTTATCTCCATTTCCTGGCCAATGGGAGCATGAACCAAGCTATCGGACGTCTTCGATTTGACACAGGAATCCTCACGAGTTTGCTGGATTTCTTCCGCAGTTGAGTCTCTTGGCGGATGCCAGTGGGGGACGGCACCCATAACAACGTCATAAGTCTTACCGAAAAGTGCCAGTAAGGTCTGTTTCACCGAGGATCGGCGACGTATAGGGACGAACGTTACACACTGGACACGCCCGCAAAGGCCCCCGGCGCGGATCCCCGTTATCACACGTTTTCCTTCCGTTTTCAAATATCATTTGAGGGATCGCCTCGTTCTCTGATCGTCCTTTCCTTTTCTCGCGTCTCCCGACGACCCTCTCTCGTTCGTTCTTCGTTCCGCTGCTGCGTCCTGATAGGAATCCTTCGGAAACCAAAACTACCGGGTTCGTCCGATGGGTACCACCAGAGATGAACTTTCGGACAGGTCCGAACGAATCGCGGTCGATCATCATCGCGTCCAGACCTGGTAGGGCGTTGACACGAACCTTGAGATTGATGCCTTCACTGTTCCAAAAACAGAGTAGCCGATCGATGGGACGCGAGCGGGTCAAGCAAACGCCTTGCGATCCGACTCGTTCCTCCAACTCTCGTTGAATTTCGTTCCTTTTGATCAGGATAGGCAGGACATAACACGATCATGATGTCGGCGCACATAAGGCATCGCATACTCACAATGCGTGTCGATCACAGGAAGCGTGGCACGCGATTCGAGGGAGAGGCTATGCGCTCGTGACGGGAATAATAGGAACAAAGGGTGAAAGAGTGAAGGGGGCATTCGCGAGATCAGGGGATGTGGCGCCCTTTTACCTGGTTTGTTACGTCCTACAATAGGGGTGATGCCACCCCTACACAGGACGCTAATTGATTCAAAATAAGAAAAGAAAAGAGAAAGAGAAAGAGAAACGAAACGAACGAACGAACGTGGGTACCTCGGAGAGTGTGGGGAGGAATGGAACGACACGATCTGCCCATCGTCGTAGGGTTTCGTTGGGAACTGAGAGTTCGTGGCGATCACCGGGTTGTGAAAACGCACGACGATCGCATCTCGTGGCGCCCGTCTAGCTCGGCCGTACTCTGGAGGCGCGTATCGCTGTGGATTCTAGAAAATCGGGAGGCCCATCTGGAAGTTTGGAATCCAGTCTTTGGCTCCGGGTTCCACAGCGGAATCGGACGGACTCCGGGGACGTCCGCGCGTCCGCGCCCCTCCTAGATTCGAAATCCGACATTGCGGCCCGCGTCGTGAGTGGTTAGTTCCTTGCACATTGAACCTGGCAGAAACGAATACAAGGATGACCAGGGTGGTCGCGACTCGCCACGGGCACCCGTGCGCACCAAGCTGGGCAGGAGGTCAGTGTGGCGGTGTAATGATCGCAGATCTTCAAGTTTTGTGTACATGTACAGCTATATTCATGTTTCCGTCATATGACATTCAATTATTCAACATTTGAACCAGTTCCTTCCTTGAAACTTGGCAACCGGTAGCGAGCCATAGAAGCTTCAAGGTACGTGTCCAGTCGCGAGACAGACCTCGTACCTAGGTACCACTGCTACGGAGATGGCCGTGGTTCGATCGGTTTCTCGCACATGCATCCGAGTCTCAAACGAATCCGATCGTCACCCTTTTCACTTGCTTCCGTCTGCACTTTTGAAATGACATTGAATAGGATCTGATGGGAAAAAAAAGAAAGAAGACAATGGACGTCGCGTTCAGGTATTTGTATTGTATGGGTGCGGAGATATGACGAGTGATCTGCGTCAATACAAATTACATGCGAGCACACTAATCCCTATCCTATGGGAGGCTGGGTGAAGAGGTGAAGCATAGGGAAATGGGGCAAGGTGGAGCGTAATAAGGTGGTTACAATCGATGGTTCGACCTATCGCGATCCATTCTCATTCTCACGACCATCCGTCGGGATTGCGACGGCGCAAGGGTAAGGGTATCCATGGTGCGCGTGCTTTGGGATCGATGTGACCACACTTGTTGGCATGCGGGTTCGTCAAACCGACTTTGCGAATCTTCGCGAGCCTACAGGAGCAGTGAACATAAGACGGTTTGACGCAGAAGCTGTAGCGCTCTTCACCTCCAAAGACCAGTCCACGTGACCAGTGCCGCGATAGCGGACGACGCTATTGACATTGCGGCGAAGGCGTAAGGCATATCCTCCATGTGGCTTGTTAACTTTATAAATTTGATATTGATTTAATGAGTCCGAGACAGAAAGGGTTACGTTACTACGTACGTTCATTCCGAACAACCCAGCTACGAGGGCGCCCGATCCAAGACCCATGGTTCCGATGGAGACCTTGTATATCCTAAGTGCTTCGAATTTGTTTTTAAAGGGAGTGAACAGACTTTAAGATCCAAAGCGAGCAGTGCGTTGCGGTTTGAGTCTAAAATGAGCTCAACGATTTCCTGCGTGGATTGGACATTGGACTGTCCAACGACGATCAGCAATACTCAGAAACAGATTTACCAGCTCAAGACACCTCGATATTCTCAGCTTCGTTGACTATTTCCTCCACTTGCTTTGAAAAGAATTCCAGTAACACCTCCAATTCTTCATGCTCGTGCATGTCGCGGGGACAGCCATTCTTCTTGTCCGTAAGATACATCGCATTCAAGTCATCGTCTTTTGCGTGATATTAGGGACAGGGGGACGAAAAGTGGATTAAACCAACCCTGTTCCAAAACATCTTCCAGGGCTTCTTGGACCTGTGGATGACAATCAATCTAGATAAGGAGATGTTATTACATAGTCCTACCAAAGTTGCACGATTTTTGAAGGCAGCAAGGCGTCTCGAGTAATGAAGCAGTCGCTTGAATTTATCGTGGTTGATGTCATCTTCAAGCTCAGCTAATAGTCCACCGACGAGGTTCCGGATAAAAACCATTTCGGCCTCAAGTGCACTTAAAACGGAGAGAAGGATGGACTCTATGGCTCTGTTGGATATTAAGGACTGGAGGATGTTGTAGGTTCGAAGGTTATTGACCCACCTAAATTCGTAAGGAGAATTGCTACGGGCCTTGAGATTGTGCTGTCGAGAAGTGGAGTAGCCGAAAGGCTCTTAATCGCCGCAGTGACACCGTACCTCGAGGTGATATAAAAATACAGAATGGAGTCTGGAGTCATTTGAGCCGTACGTGTCGAAGAGCACAACGGTATCAGCCTTGACCAGCGCTCTGATGTGCAACATGTTAATCTGAGGGGATCAGCAGGCGGCAAGTTAGTTTAAGAGTAGGAGAAACTGACCAAAATGGCCTCTTTACGGATGAGGATGGTGGGGACCAAGTTTGGTATACGGGAATCTATCTTGCGGAGGTCACGGGGCTTCGTGATGAACATCAACGTGTGGATAACGTCCTTGATTGAATGAGTATCCTGACTACTTACGTTTAAACGGTGTTCATTGCATAAATCTGATCTTTTGAACTGGCCAGAAATATTCTTGACCGCCCCTAAGGAGAAGCGATTACGTCGTAAGCCAACGAGAGCGGATGGTGGCGGCTGAGAAAAAACAAACACCTTGATGGTCTATGATGGTACCTAGAAACGTGTGTCAAGCGAACGTTGGCAGGCCCGTCAACGAGGACGGGGACTTGCGGGTCACTTACAGCGGAGCATGAGATCAGATGGAAGCCTGCTTTTCATGACTTTTTCGAGAATGGCTGCCTTGGCCTCCTCCTCGTCCGGGGGCCGTCGGTGCGTAGGACTGGGCTTGAGGAAGGCATTCCAGACCAAGGGGCGCCGGAATACGAGCGGGCCGACGTGAGAGATGGACATCACATTGCGTGCGGATGTCTGCATTCACAAGAACAGCGCCGAAGTGGAAGAAAAGAGCAAAAAATATTTGGGACCAGATTGTGAAATAATTAACCGCGTGGGGGTTACCCCGGACACCTGATATGGGTGTTGCCCCCAAGACTGCCCCGCACTGCGAGCACGGGGAGCCTGGAGGATGTACGACGGGATGTCTCGTCTGATCGGACAATTCCGACGAACATGATCAGATGCGAACCCAGATCGTCTTGCCTTCCTTCGTTTCCGGATTCACGCTCATCCCGCAGCGGAACTAATTACCTACCAATACATTTCACGTTCCCTGAGCTCTACTCCCAAACGCTTTTAAATGCCATGCCCTGCGCCTGACTCCGCTGCTACATCTCCCCTCTCCTCCCCCAATGTCTTCAGAAACTAGAAGGCTCCTCGAGGCTGCCATGGCCCTCTCTCAGCTCCTGAGCAAGCATGCCATCCCCCATGCATTCCATGGCAGCATACTCACCGCTGTCATGTCTGACAGCCCCCGTTGCGATGTTCGTCCTCCCTCGTCCTCCGCCCCCTCGTCCTTATCCCGTCCCAGGAAATCTATTGCATCGTCGAGGGTGGTTCCACTCACCCCTTTCGCCGCGTCCGCCAAGCGGTCGCGAACAGCGAGTATTTCACGACGACACATTCCCCATGGAGCAACCGGTACAGACACATCATCTCGACTCATCCCCCCTTCTGACGGTCGTCTGCATAGTCTACATGCCACTTATCGTCGTCTCATACCTGCGATCGAGGTAAGTCTGTTCTTCCTGTGAGGTGTGTTCATCTTTGTAATACGCCCCAGATCGAAATCCTACCTGCGGGCGAGCATGGTCCTCGAAGGCTGGATACCGCCACAACTATGAGCATAAAAGGCATACCCTTTCTAACCCTCTCGGAATTTGTACGAGATAAACTGAAAGCATGGGCAATGTGAGGCCTCATTCTCTGGTCCCGTCCCGTTCACTAACGAAATGCACAGACGCGGCTCTGACCGTGACGCGAGCGATATCGTGTATACCATTTGTCGATACTGGAATCGACTCGACATCAACCGCGTTCCCGAACACGACATGAATCAATTCGTCATTTGCCATCGAACAGCCGCCCTCTCGTGGGCAGCCCTCAAACGAAAGTACGGCATGGCACGATGACGATTTAGTCCGTTCCCTGTTCGGGTGTGACGCTTTGGGCCCTGCGGAACCTCCCTGTGTGCGCAGATGGATGTTAATTAAGGTAGTTGTTCCTATCTGATTTGATACCCGTTTGAGAACGCTACCGATGAAGTAGTTGAGCTTTTGCAAATTGTGGGGGTGCTGTATAGTATCAGATATCTTTGGCAATTGCCATCATGGAGCACGTCTGCTCGTGCGCCAGTTTCAGAGGTGCTGTCCTTTGATCAGGCGTTGTTCGTCCGCCATGTAATGCCCATGTCAATCAGTCTCGCTGCTTTTGTTGGCCCGGGGATCCTTTTCCCTGGAGGTAAACGATTCGACGGAGCAGGGCTGACATGTGACTCGTTTCGCTGAAAATACAAGTTTGCTTTTGATCAGGTTCGCAGGCTCAAGCGCTCATGATTCTGGGGACACGCATCCTACTTCTATTTCCAGTCGCACATGTTCCTCTTGCCCGGGTACGTCTACCTTGGTATGGAAGTCGTCCGAGCATACCGGACGTGCGCGTCAGGCCATTGGACTTACTACGGTCTGATCGATTGCACAGACTTGGGAGAAGAAAACGCTGACACTGGCGAAATGAATGAATTCTTTGCCCCGAGTACCTTATCATCCTGTCATCGTCAACGTCATATCGCGGATTCTAGCGTTATCGCGGATGAAGCCGAAGAGATAGTAGGACCACCAACAGTCCCACTCACCCCCGGGAACGGGTTTGGTCCCCAGCTTTCCAGGTCGGAAAGGACATGGAACCCGGTGGTGCTGAACCAGAGACCTCTGGTATGGGTCATCAGCCACGTGGCATGAGCTTCGATGTGGTAGTGAGATCCGGTAAGGGGACTGATCGTGTTGTAGGGAAAGTGATGGTGTACACCGTGGACGGGAACGATCCAAGCATCCGCACCTGGTGCGTCCTACACAGATGCCGGCTGCATCACGACAACACAGGGGACTCTCCAATGGCCTACATCCCTCCGGCCAGATGTCCGATTCCTCGGCGTATCAAATGACCCTACCAACGGAAGCGAGACACTTGTTGCCACTCGAAAGGAGGGTGCAGAGCCGAAAGGAAAAAAAAAAAAAGAGAAAAGGAAAGCGGTTGGCGATTGAGGGATATTCGCGAGCACAACGATTCGCGGGGCGGGTCGTGTGACGCCTCGGGGAAGTCGGGATCAAGGTCCCTTCTGCCATTGACCACATGACGACAAGTTCCGATGTCGAGGCTAATTCGGAGATCACACGACGTGATAAGGTGTTTGGTAAGATGATTTTTGATCAAGTCGAGTGGGTCTGTACTTGTGATATAGTGACTGAGGATAATCTGGTGCGGTTGTGAGTGGCCACCGCGATCCACCGCCACTGGTTCGGACAGAAAGAGCGAAAGAATTCGCAACCTGGTTTGCCTGACGACCCGGAGGAAGTAAAATAACCGCACGTAATGCTTGAGTTGTCAAAGGCCCCGGCCCTATGCACAGGCCTCTGGCTTGCTAGCACTGGTTTGGAACACGCGCGCTGCGGCAAGACAATAGAGATGATCCACGTTTCAGGCAAGGTATGTATGTATGTATCACATGAGATCCACTTGCCTTGCTACCGTCGGCAACGTGTGTCGGATACTTCGGCCGACGGCGAAGGCTAGACTGGGGGCCAGAACTTGTCCAATACCCGAGCTTATTTAAACTCCAGTGGCGCAGAAACCAGTTCGTGTTCGAATTGGCGTCAGCATGAGAGCATCCATTGGGGAGGCGCATCCAGGGCTGACAGTTTCACTAAGTGCAGTAAAAATGTTCGAAACAAAAACTCGAAGGCTCGAATGCCGTGCCCGTCTGGCACCATGTACATGCAACTTAGACCTCGGAGATGAACGTGAGTCACAACTGTGAAGGAAACCATTAATTTAGACGGTGGGGCAGCGGCAATGAAATACGAACGCACGGCACTCGCTGTGAGGCGTGACTCGAGCTGCATATCACGCTAGGCGAAAGAGAAAGTGGTGGGGAAACACATCTCCTTAAGGTGGTGATGAATGAACACGAGAACGTTTGCTTTGGATGTATTTGGTAGTAGTGACCCTATGGTCTTGCGATTGCTACCCACTCCCCAGTCCGTTGCCACCTTGAGCGGCTGTAGAACGCTCCAGAATACGGGCGTTCTTCGCAACCTTGTGCCGCTGCTTCCTTGACACTTCCATCGTAGGGAAAAAGAAATTGTGACGCGCCTTCGAGCGTCACTGCAAGCGTCCGTGGCTGAGACGAATATTTGCATGAGTGGAGTCAGCGACATGTCCGTTTCAACTGCGTGCTGGTTCACCGCTCCATTCTCTTCTCCCGCAGAACGAGGCAGAATTTCATAATTTATTATCGACACGTAGCCAAATGCGCATGTTCATCGCGTGTGGGCACAATTCGAACTCGAACACCATCGGTCACGTAAAATCAATAACCTCTTAATCTGAACACCTGACGGGCGTTCGCAGGTATGGCGCCGTGTTCGACTGAAAAATGGTATACTTTACGTCTTTGAGTGTGCTGGCTCGCACGCCTGTCACGATGATCTGCTAGTGAAGGCGTAACAACAGTGATCCGGAATTGTGCCGAGTACTGGTCTCGGCGAGAGGAATGGATCAAGTTCAAGCGTGATCTTTCACGAGACTTGCGGGACGCAGAAGAATACGCACCGCAAGGTGCACTCCATTCAATGATCGTGGGCCTCGAAGACTATGAGTACTTGGTCAACCGACCACACCAGACACCTATATGCAACCCATTGCTAACTTGAACAGACTCTACGCTTCATGTCTTACTTAACGATAAACGTTGATTGATCACGGGCACAGGGACACTGGACAGACGATTGGTGTGGGAAGCAAGACGGTAAATGAGGATGTAAGTCAGGCTCCGATATGAACATAGAGGATACGTTTGTCCAACGGAAGTTTCAACGTCGTCATCGTCTTGTTCAGCGCAAACGCAGCGCGGGCCCGTGCGAGATGAGTCAATGACTCTGAGCGGTGAGGGTGGCTGGTCGGGTGCAGTTGGAGTGATTCTCGCCCAAGCGCAATGGCCTCGTCAAGATCCGACATTGTACTAAGCTGCTCATATCGAGTGTAAAGATAGGCAGCAAGATTGTGCAAGCACAATGGTCGGTTTGGGTGCCCCTTTGGAACAAGGTCCAGTGCTTTTCGCCCGAAGAAAATCGCCTCATCAAGATCTCCTGTTTCCTCAAGCCATTCATACCTAGTACAGAGATGCAAAGCTAGATTACTCAAATGTATTGACTTGCCCGGTTGGTCTTGTTCACAAAGGTTGAGTGCACTGCGTGCGAGAACTATGGCCTCATCCAGGTCTGAAGTCTCCTCAGAGACTCCGTATCGCATGGAAAGATAAAGTGCAACATTGTTCAAACACATCGGGCAAAGCACATTTCCTTGCGGGTAAAGGTCCAGTGCTTTGCGCGCAAGTGTGACGAGATAAAATGCAAGGTTGTTCAGGGTTCTTGGCGTCCTTGTGGAGTAAGGTCGAGCGCTTGTCATGAGAAGGCAATAGCATCGTCAAGGTCTGCTATTGCCCCGAGCTGGTTGTAGCGGGTAGAGAGATAAAGTGCGTTGTTGTTCAAGGTTGTTGACCGGTCTGGATGCCCCTCTGGGCAAAGTTCCAGTTCTTCGCATGTAAGGACAATGGCATTGTTAAGGTCTGCCATTTCCCCAATTTGTCGGTACCGAGTGAAGATGCAAAGCGAAAGGTTGTTCAAGGTTTTGAAACGGTCGGGGTGTCCCCTTGGACAAAGCTCTAGAGTCTCGCGTGCCAGGACAATGGCGTCATCAAGTTCTGCAATTTCCCCAAATTGCTTGTACCGGATCAAGAGATAGGTTGCGAAGTTATTCAATGGAGTTGACCGGTCGGGATGCCCTGGCGTGCAAAAGCCCAGTGCCTCGCGCGTGAAAACAATAGCGTCATCAAGGTCTGATATGTCCCCATGTTGGTGGAAAGATGGCGTGCAAGATTGCTGAGATACATTGGCCGGAGCGGGTAGCCACGTGGGCAATGGTCGAGGGCTTCACGTGCGAGGAAGAGGGAATGGTCACGGTCTGTCATTGCTCCGAGCTGCCTATACCGAGCGAAGAAGCAATGCGCAAGGTTGTCCAAGGATTCCGAATGGTCTAGGTGCCCTAGTGGACGAAGATCAACTGCTTCCTGCCCAAAGACTATGGCCTCAGCAAGGTCATCCATATTTCCCACTTGCTCGTAGCGAAAGCGAAGACAGTATGTAATGGTGTTCAAAGATTGAGATCTGTCTGGATGCCCTTGTGGGCGAAGTTCCAGTGCTTCTCGTGCGAGGACAATGGCCTCTTCCAGGTCTTTCATATCCCCTAGCTGCCTGTAACGAGTTGTAAGTCCATCGGCAACGTTGTTCAACAACGCCGATCGGTGCAGGTCTCCTTGCAGACATTGTTCTAGCTCTTCTCGTCCGAGAACAAGGATCTCATCAATGTCTTTCATCGCACCCACATGTCCATAACGATGCAAGAGATGCTCTTGAAGCTGAATGAGAAAGGATCGTCGTTCGGTGTGCTCGGGTGGGCAGAGCTCCAGTGCTTGGCGATCAAGGACGATTGCCTCCTCGATGCAATGGATCCCCCCTCCTTTCCTGAACTCGGCGCAAAGGGATTTAGCGCTGGAACTTAACTGTAAGCCTATCGGCTCACTGGCATCCTAGTTACGTGTCGTATCATATATATCTCTCTACCGCTTACCGTAGAGATAGCAGAGTCACCCTTGTACCCATACGCCTTAGTCGCCCTACAGAGTTTGGTCCAGTTCGCTTGCCCGCTCGTCTCAGTGTTTCCGCCGTTGGCCACGGCCGGTTTCCATTAACTGTTCAGCTGCAGCGTGCGTCACTTCGGTGGTCCTCTACGCCGGTTCAAAATGAAACAAGTACCTTGTCCCGGCGATCTTTGGGGCTGCTCGATAGCGACGTGTCGATTTACCATGGAGGAAAGGCTGTAAGTCCGTATGGGTGAACCACGATGAGTCAACATCTACACAGCTTACGAGCGTGTCAGCACGAACGACCTCGTAAGCCCTACGAGATGTTCTTCCTCTTCACGTCAGAAATTCCTACACCTCCGGCCCGGGAGCGCCTCGTTCGGATACCCAGCACCTGCGTTTATCGCTTGCAACCGGCCCAGGCTTCCGAGTCATAAGGCATTTGGTCAGCCTGAGAGAATGGAAGAGAGATTCTGATGTTCGTCGTCAACAGCACAATACTATTACAGTCAACTTTCTCATAACGTATATCAGCGGGAGCCACTCAAGCCCAATACGCTATGAGAAAAATACGATAGCACAAAGTTCCCACGATGATAGGA
>JBBPTO010000063.1:0-66749 GCA_038094155.1 Pulveroboletus cf. aberrans | reverse complement strand
ATCTAGAACCTTGGTTATGTAATAAAAAAGCAGAAAGCGAATACCAAGTTTCAACACAATTCCCCTGGGACAAACCAATTGTTCCTTCACTTTCTTTCTTTGTGTTACTGACCTGCTAGTTTCCTATCTGGAGACCTATAGCAGTCTAGGTTGGTCAACCACTCTTCAGTGGTGGGGCTAGTTCCAGCAGAGCTGATGCTGAGGGCCAGAGAAGGAAACGTGGTTGGACACACATCAGTTCCAAGGGTTACTCCAAGTACTTTTTCTTGACGGAGTTTTGAGGTGATGCAGAGCTTCCATATTTGGAAGTTTGCGGGACTGGTGAGCAGAGGGCATGTAGCTATGCCACTGGAGGTGATCTCAGAGGTCATCAGAGGTGGGCCTGGATGCATTGGGGCAATGACAGTGTTCTGTGGGTGAGAACAGAGTTGTGTGTTTGATGGCAATTTTACTAGTATGCACTAGCAGGGCTCATAACCTGTCAAAATCTATGGTAAGGGCAGTAGTGCCCAGTACTCAGCCAGATGCCCAAAGAGCAATCACAACTGAGGTGAGTTGGAAAAAACCGAAGGGATTAAATATTGAAATGGTATGTGTGCATACCAACTCTGGCAACTCCAGACTGGAGTTAAGTGAGGATAAGCAACTTCCATTAGGAATAGCTCAGAATGAAAAAGGAATAGTGCATGAAAGAAAATGAGTCATACGACTTGCAGAAAATCATACAACACACTTAAAGAAAATTGTAATGTGTCAAGAAAGATTTCCAGAATAGGTAAAGTACAACTCCAAAGTCAAAGGGGGCGGAGGATGTACAAAATGGGCTGGAGCTCCTGCAGAGTTGTATCAGAGTTGCTCTGGAGTTATACTTTGACAACTTTTGTGAATTTCTTTAGCCTACCTGCCATGAGAGGCTGTATCACCAATGGTGAGGATTGGGTGTTCTTTGCCTACAAGGCAGATGTTGCAGGTGCCCAAGAAATGGCTGTGTCAGATGAGATTAAGTTGGGGAATAATTTTGAGGAACTACTCCTTATTCTGGGGCTTCTACATGACTCAGTATGGCAACAAATTTTCAATCATTTATCCATGACTCATTGTTTTGGCAGATTGAACATACATCAGAGTATGATCAGAATTTCTTTGAGTCAGAAGTGGCTTAGTTGTATGGGGTAGTGGAGAAGTTTTTCATAACTGAAGTATGTGCTTTGGATTCTCCCATCAAGTTGATCCTTATATGATGTATAATAAAAGCATGGTACTACTTGTCTGTTGCTCATACTGTACCCAGTTCTGGTGAATGGCATGTTCTTGTCTCATCTGGTCAGCTTGCCCTCAGGGTGCCAATGATTATGTACCACCTTCATCTCAGTGTGCATGACTAATGTTTATTTATTGACTAGATTGATCAGCTGGTTCTCAAATCATACGATCACTTCAACACAGTTCACAGATCCTGTTCGATGGTGTTAGCCTGTGCTCGCTCCTTCCTCCCCCAGCGTATGCCCAACCAGCTGGGACCATCCCTGGATGCCTTCGATTTATCTAACGGATCTTAGGCGTGATGGACGGAAAAGACCGGAGCGTACACTGGTGCATCTCGTAGACATTTTGGTTAGTTGCACCGAAAATATTCTCTGCGACGTTAAGACTTGGATCGCGGGGAGAATCGACACGGGGAAGCCGAGCGCGTTCCAGTTGGAGGTGCAATTAGTGCATCTGACCCCCACGCTCAGCCGGAGAGAAATCTCCCGCCGGCAACACCGACCTGAACTGCCCATGCGGGGTGTTCACGAGTCGTTCCGGTGTTTCAGGTACTAGTACGAAGATCCCTTCTGGACTTTTGAACTTGCCAGAGCTGGCAGGTGGCTATACTAGATCCCTTTGGACAGAATGATTCGCCCATCACATTGCTATCGTCTGACTCGGACATCGTGGTGGAAGTAATGGGCTCTCCGGTCCTCGAGGTGGTAAGCGTGAAATCTTCCGCGGAGCCGCCGTACCTCACCTTTGTCTTGACGCGAACACTACCTTGCCTCAAGTGTCGACCAACTGTAATAGTAGATCGGCGTCACGTACCGTCAAATCGCCCAACTTTCATGTTCAAGTGACGACTGCGTCGTACTAATATGGCCGTCGGAAAGAGATCTGATGGAACAAGATGCGCTGTTATCCGAGTTGCCAGCCTTGGTGAGCGCGGCTTCCCCTCATGATGAATGGACGTGGACCCAGTGATCCCAAAGCAAAGCTTTAGACCACCGTTGTGATCGTCATCGTCCCATTTCCTGTGTACTGCTGGTCGATCTTTGAGCCAGGGTTTCCCTCTTGCGTCCCGGATGCTGTCAGTCAAAGGGCCAAATCCGGATGGTATGGAGTCTCGTCCTTCCAGGATGTTTTGGGACCACTGTGATTTTTTGATTTCGGGTGCGTACGTCCCGCGCCCTCCAATATCGGAACTAACACAAACAGGACTCTTCAAGGCCGTCAACTTGAAGGCACCTTCGCCCCCCGAGGAACCTTACAAGCTAGCGAACAGTTGAAGATCGGTTGTTCTGCCAAGAAAGTTTCATGCCACTAGATCGAAGATGATGAACATGACCATCAAAGGTTCGAACCTGGGTATACCATCTAATTATTGAACAACGATCGCCCGTTCGCAGAACGTGATCGTGCCAACCTCAGGCCCCAACAGCGGACCATTGATATCCACTGGTCGCGATCTGCTCCAACAAACCAGTCAGCAACGATCGATCACGCTTCGGGAATCGCTTCCTACTTGCGGCGTTTCTCGTTGGCAGCAAGATCAGACCACCGCGTCGACGGGAAGTATTGTAGGTGGTGTAATCAACAATAGCAGCACTGGCACCGAGTGAATGATACATCACTGGAATAGAAATATATACACGGTGGTCTGGGAACTGCAGATTCAGTATGCACATGTCGAAAAAATAAGGCTATTATAGTGGGATTTAGAACCAGTCTACGAGGGCCCACGGAAGAATCCAGCGGCGCCTCGGTTGTGCAGGGTTTGTATCCCACACCAGAGTTCTGGAAAGGAGAAACATTAGCCTGTGGAGCGATGGGGGAAAACACGTCGAATCAGAGAGTCGGCGATGTCAGTGATACAGAAACTGCACGATTGCAGTTCTGTATCAAGTCGACTAAGAGGTGCCAGTAGAGGTTGATTACACAACGCTCATCATGATACATGCAGTGGTGGAAAGAACGGTTGAGCACTTACATCGATGAATTCGTAGCCAGCAAAAGACGATCAACCGTCAAGCCTTCAAGCTTTGTTTTGCAGATTATTCGGGCGGCGCCTGAAGTCCGTATTACTATCAAAAATTCGGATGCTTTCATTATGCGGGTAGATCATAAATGATCACCAAAGCTTTGAAGATACATGGTGTGTAAATAGCTACAGAAAGCCAAATGTCTGAATTGTACCAATGATTGTGCTTGCAAATTATCCGTTGTTCATTTTGTGGCCAGGACATGAAGCTTTGCCAGTGAAACTACTACTGGCACAGCAAAGAACGCGTAACCAACCCAAACCACTGGCAAGATGTTGAGTACCTGGTTACAATCCAAGCATTTCGGCTAAAACTTACTCGTAAAAGCGTTGCTTGTGTTTGCAATGAGTTGTGGACCATGTGTTCCCTGACCCCGGATGCTTTGGTTGAAATCATCTGCCGCCTTCCCAAAGTACATTCGGATGACGAGGAAAGATGCCAAGCCTATAGGCTAGACTTAGCACAAAACACCATCACGTAAGATGAAATACGATGCAGACCAATGACGAAGGAAGCAATACCAATCCAGGCGGAAACCTGCTGCACAATTGGGTTTTCCCAAACTTGCCCTGCTTTTCCCATCAAGTGTCGAAATGAGATTCCGGTGAACGTAATAAAGAAAATGATGGTGAGCGCTAGCGATATTGTTAGAAATACTGGTGCTGCAGTGGGAGGTGCTGCCAGGACAGAGCTTGGTGTGTCTGGGGTAAAAACCGAGGTGTCTGCCACACCAAACATGTATTCATATCAACGACAAGCAGGCAACGGAAAAAGCACACACTGTAAACGGGGGAGATTGATGGTGAAGTGCAGGTTAAACTTGCTGTATTGTTCGGCTTGGCACATGAACCTGGAGGTGTATGAGTTGCAAACCATCCACTCAAGCATCGGAGACTTGCCTAACACTCCCAGGAGCATACTGGGGCCATCCACAGCCTGGTTTGATCCAGGTTGTGTGAGTGCTGTGGATGGCATTACCGTCAACAGCGATACTTGGCTGTGTAACATGACCACTGGAGCAAGATACACAAAAAGTATGAGGAATACAGAAGTGAGCATCAATACGGGCGTGAGGTATAAAGTCGTGGCTTTCGATATGTGGGCAAGCATGGCAGCGAAGGTATTTTACGTTTCTAAGTGATAATGAACAAGAGTCCTGCTCCAAGATTCTGCAGTCAATGTTCGACTGCGAGTAGGCCAGTACCGCAGAGTCCGAGGAAATAGAATATGTTGGAAGGGGTATAGATGGTTCATCGTTGGCTACAGCTTTTATGGAGAACCAGGTCCAAGTCCTGGGTCAGTCGACACCACGCTTATTGTGCGACGGCATTGTTCTCAAAATGGGCAAGTTTATTGTAGTCACGGTAGCACGCGTCTACATTGGCAACTCTGGGGCATAGCGACCTGGTAGGTCCATGGATAGATGACAACAATTGTCGAACAACGTCGACCGGGTTGGGTTCTTTATCCGAGGATATTTACACCACAACCATGGTAAAATTATACCGGGTTCCTGTCGGGGGGAACCCTGGGATTGCGCCCTGCTTGCCGAGATTGGCAAGGGCGCTCGAGCGGTGTGTCGCCCGAGCGTGTAGGTTCGCACCCGACGACGAACTGCGTCGACCGTGTTGCGGGCGACATTTTGGCCGAGGCGGGCAGCCAATTACGTGTCTTTAACACATCAGTTCAATGGATGCCGGCGGCTGCACGATACAGATCGGCAGGTAAAAAACAACTCAGTCAATGGTAGTAGTACGTATGCAACAGGGTATCCAATGACAGATGTTAGACAACAGAATAAAGAACCAAGACGGAAAAACTGGCGATACAAAGATAAAAACTTCGAGTACAAGTAGGGGCCCGTCACCATTGGAATAGTCTGCGAATAAGGGCAGTATCTCTTCCCTGTGTAAAGTTACCATCTTCTCGTGGGATAGATCGAGGCAGGCTTGGTCTGAATGGTTCATCAACGACATCCGAATCTGAAACCGGTGCCATTCTGGAAACCTGCATCTGGAAGTGACTTAGCTCGGGAATCCTCAGACCACAAGAAAGACGCGAACCTCCTCCGACATCACGTACTCGTTGAAAATGAGGTTCCTAACCTTCGGTCGATCCGGGAAATTGTAATCAGAAGTTATTTGACACTGTAACTGGCAATGGGAAGTGCTCTGGATGAATCTCCCAAACATGTTGAATTTGCCCCAGTGGATTTTGCTAGGTTCGGTGGCATTAATATCAGGGTTTCCTTCATGAGCACGAATAAGATCCGATATGTGTACTTCCCTGTGAGATGTCTGTTTCAGTCGCTTACAGTAACCGAGGTAGTCACGCACAGAGCAGGAATGCATGCTCCTTTGGTGTTTTTGAGTGCCATCCGATAAGCTTGGTGAGCACCCCTATGTTGGAGCAGGACGTCCCAGGACAGGAGATTTTTGTAGTGATCTGGCGTTTTGGTTTTGAATATCTCCATCGTATCGTCGCCTTGAAAGGTAGAATTGTTTATTCCAGCAACGAAGGCGCGCAGGGCAGAATAATTGTTCAAGGCACGAAGTTTGTGTGCGATATCCACGAATTTCTCGATTTGCTTCGCGCGATTTTTGGGTTTGTCATGACACAGAATTAGAGACACTACCCTGCAAAGACGTTGGATTGAGGACACGACAATATTATATTTGGTACTTACCAGTCTGCAAGATGGTTCGAGACAGCATTAAATCGCGAAATGGAATCAGAGTCGGGTTCCTTGCGGCCAGGAATGAACGTATACCGGAGCCAGTGTCTCGGCTATGAAGCACCATGTCAGAGGTACAAGGCGGACCTTGCGGACTGACGTACCTCTATTTCCACAAATAGCTTGGCCTCCATACGGGTGATCTCTTCGGCTATCTCAGAACAGTCGTAGTTCTGCAGCTCTAATGACAGACGGGAGAGTTCCTTGAGAAGTTGCTTCGGATGCGGCAAAATATCTGAACCGTCAGTTTGGTGCGACGAAGTGATGGGCATGATAAGTGCCTTCGCACTCAGGGGTAAACTCTGTTTACGTTCCCTTGAACTCGAGCTAGTCGAATTTTCATGAGAGAGCGCTACAGACGATAGGTTCGACGATGCCGAATCCGTAGTCGCTGCAAGTGTTTCATCTTCACCGTCCGATATGCTATAAGGATCTTCGGCATCGTCAAGTAGGTGGTTGGTTTTGTATGCCCAAGCTGAGTCGGAGTCAACGATGTTCGAAAGCTGTCCCAGGAAAGGTAGAAAGTCGGATCCGTAATGCAAAAGATGGCTCTTTCCAACAACCGACTTCACCAGGGCGCTCAATGCGCCTGCTGCACCTGGAGCAGCAAAGTCCTGACGGTAAGTATGAATCCAAGTCTCGAGCAGATGGCAAATTCTGTAAGGGAGTGACTGAGTGTTTGCATACAATTGCTGACGTGCCCACCTCATTTGAGCATAACTAGCGAACATGGGGTCACCTACCGAGCTATCGAGTTGCCGCATGCGCTTCTGCATAGCCAACAAGATACTCCGTGGACTTGCAAATCTTCGATAAGTGAGCAAGAAGTGTGAAATGAAAGTTGGATCTAAATGGGACGTTAGAAAGATCCGGTTTGATTGTCCTTGTGAACTGACCATCCCCAGTAACTGCAAGAAAGAGAAGCTTGTCGAGGAGCTCATCTAAAGTAGCATATTGAATCGATCGACTTTTTTGATAACCGTCTCAGTCGAACTCAAGGTCATGCAATGAAAGAACACTCACGGCTCTTTCTCTTTTGTTGGGTGACGGTCATCATCTTCGGGCCCATTCGCCGTCTCGTCTTTTACAGGATGTGAAGGTGACACGGAAGGTGACTGCAAACTGTTGTTCGGAACAAAGCTCGTGACACTCCGTGCGTTTGACAGTTTGAGTTCATTTGAAGTGCGAGATTTCACTTTCTCGCCCTCGGAAAACAAATCAGACGTTGAGCGGGCACGCGTTGGGGAGGTCGCAAGTGGAGGGGGTGAAGACGGAAGTGTAGATGAGGAGGTAGACGTTCTTGTCAGTGACGTAGTCCGTACGGAAGAAGGGGTAGTGGGGGTTGCTGAGGCTGATCCTCGGTTCTCAAAAGGAAATAGAGAAACCAATGTTTCCGGTGATGCAGGGTTTCGAAGGTCAGCGTCTGTGAGCACAAGTTAAAACTATGGATATCCGGTGTGCTCAGTAACTTACTTGGTACTCTAAGGATAGATCTCAGTAGGAACTTGAACGCCTTTCTTATCTTCCCTGCGTCTCCGACGCGATTTACTTGTACCAGACCAATATCATGTTGTTGGAAGAGAGTCAAAGAAATCTGCGGATCAACGGCTACAGGGAGATCCGACTTCAGAGCGACAGCAACAGTAGGATACTTCAACGGATGTATCAACCCTTGAGTAAGACGTGAGCGACTCGAACAGAGAGTATGACATTTGACGCACGAAGAAAGTTGGAGACAGGCACGAATGACGATGCATCCCCACTGTCATAACAAACAAAGATACCATCTACTCGAGGGGGTGAGGTCAGCCTTGTTATATCCAGTTCGTGGATCACGATCGAGACACTTGGGGGTTCCCTTTGCTTCAACCAGTCTAGTCGTCTGGTGTCTGCGAAAGGTGAGGAACAGGCTAACAGATCGATACCCTTATGACTTACAACGGAAGGGTGTAGCGATTGAACTCCCTGACATGGCGAAAAGCAGAGTGCAGTCTTGAACACCATAAATACCTGCGTCTTCTGAAACAAATGTCGACTTTCCGCAACCAGGCGTGCCTACAACAGCAATGGAAATCTCCTTGGGAAACGACTGCGAGGTCTCAGTTTCGCTTGGTCTTCCGTCGACTCAGGAGATTCCTCACCATTGATTGACCTATGTCAGCTAGAAGACCTCTACCTTCGGAGTTGGCCTGCAATCCAAGGCTACCGCTCCTAACACGACCGGATATGACATCTGTGAGAGACGAATGTCGCGGAAAAGATTGAAGGGACGTCGTGGAATGTAGCCGGTGAGTGTCGTCGCGTTGGGCGAGCTGAGGAAGTTGGTTCGGCGTGTCATTCGCTGAGACAGCTGGCAACTGGTTGCGAGCAGGAAGCTTGAGGTCACCGGGACGACGAGGCTGTCGCGCTTGCTCCTTATCCTTGACTGAGCCTCTTCTATCGCCCGCCTTTTTCAGCGGCTGCCACGAGTCGGATTCAAAGCTCTGTTCGACAACGGAACGGTGGCTGTCGCTCTTGGTGCTCATACTCATGCTGCGGGTCCGAATGTACAATGGAGCTATTTCCGTGTCATGACAACGTGAAAGACCGAGGGGCGAGTCTATCTTGCAGATTCGAGGCGCATCGGCTGGGGCGTGAGGGGTGGCTCGAGGCGGCCGTGAACTGGAGGAAGTAGAAGAGCTCCCTTCTTGTTCGTAGACGATGAAAGAATCGACAGAGACAGACTTGCGAAGGGGTTGCTGGAAAGGAACAGACGCAGGCGGGGCTGGGCTGAGAGCGACTGGGGAAGAGACGGCGGAGGCGGTATCGCTGGCGTTCGGAGATGGTGACGAGGCGATGATGTCGTGGTCGCCGTCGTCGGGCATCTGTATGGGTGGGAGAGTCGGGATAGCAGGAAGCGAGTGAGGTGTCGTCGGGCTGGACATGGTGGACTTAGATGCGAGCGATCATGGACGACTCACTGCCATGCAACGCTGCTGTCGACCGCGAGCGCGAACCGACTTTTTTGATCATGGGAACATCTCAGACGCCCGTGTTTTTCTCGCATGTTCCCCACAGTCTTGCTCGTCGTCAGTGCTTCTGTCCACCGTTGTCAATTCACTCATCCACCACCGTCAGAACGATGATGGCCCCCCAGGCCCAGAGTCGCCCTACATCTTTGGTCTTTATCAGCACCTCACCAACCATCTCAGTGAGTCTCCCCAGGCCGGCATCCATGACAACCTTATGTCAACGATTTTCCCCACCCCAGAATGGAACGTAAGAGTCGTCATACCGAGTTCCCAGAAGTCTTGGATTGGTCAGTGGCACCGACTTGTTCGTCCTTCCCGGGACCATCGTATCAACCTCGAGCGCGCAGGGAAATCATACCACATCACTGAAGTTACCTGCGGCAGATATTTCTACCCAAGAGAACCAGGTCGATTCGTCCTGCTATGTTTCCTCGAACATACCACTCATCTCTCTGCAGATGGCGTAGAGGGTGAAACATCGGATACCCCCAGGCAGCTCCAGGATCATGAGATCGTAGAGTGGATTCTACTGGACGGGGTGCGGTCACCAGTTAATTTGTCTTATCACCATCAAGCCCATAACCTGCAATCAAGACTCCGGCGACTTGTACAAACGTTGCCCTCCATAACTTATATCCCGGAGAAATCGATCTCGTCGTGCGTGCATATCCATCACGGCCTCTACATTTATCCACAAACTATTTCCAGATTTCAGGACCAAACTTTGGCAGGAACACATCTGGTCGGCGACTGTTATTCTCTTAACTAGTTCCGGTCTTACCACATCTTGTAGCCGCGTTTTCGCTCTCATCAGGTACTATCGGAGCGGCGATGTCCGCTGCGCTTTCTCGCACACGCGCCATTGCGATCTCATATGGCAATGTGCTCCATCCCACACCCCTCCGGCTACATGAACCTGCACATAATCTTTCCGTTCGTATCGTGGAATATTTATGGACCAACTGGGGAAAGGTTCCAGACGGGGTACGCGATGGCGAAGTCGACCTGTACAACGTGAACCTTCCCATGATCCATAAACTTGTGGACCCCGGAGGTTTACAAGTATACTGGACACCCATGTGGCGTAGCTCCTACGGCCGCCTCTTTAAACATGTTCCAGTGAATCATGGGGATGGGGGAGAAATGCTTTCCGACAAGCGTGATTCTCTCAGTGGCTCTGTCTCCTCAGGCAGTACAGCACACGCAAATCTTCGCCTTGTGTTCAAATTCGCTCCTGACCTCCAGCATCTTGTCAAACCGGACTTGTCAGCTGTACCTGTAGGAACTGATGGCTGGGCGTTCGGAATGGGCCACGCTAGCATCACCCCTATGAAATCTGGTTTTGCAGAAGTTGATCTTCAAGGTATAGATGGCCCACGAGAGGTGAAATTGTAACAAGTTTCCAGGTACGAGAACGGGTATAGTTATGTTCTATCCAGCGTTATCACCTATCACCATGAAATATTAAATGCCACTGTCATAATTATTCGCAGGAAGTTATAGCAAATATAGCAAGATCTGCATGGTGGCTGTAACCGCAGCAATATGCAATGTTGGCGACAAATCGACGAGGCATCGCAGTGCTGAGTTAGAAGAGCTACCAGACAAATTTGCCGCCCTGTAGACTTTGAGGGAATTGATAATCCACGACGCATTCTGTAAACGGTTCGTTCAGGTGAAGACCCCTAATGCGAGTACCATACCACAAAATTGGCTGGGTCCATCAGTATTTCGGTACAAGTTCCTGGACAGCCGGAAGTGGAATAGGAATTGCCAGCCCAATCACCTTGTTTGTCAGAAAATCAGCTGCGGAACCTTTGCGGTATGCAGTCACTGGCTCACCACAGAACGTGATATCTATAGATTAAGTAAGCTCGATTTGCCAGCAACGTCGAAAGACATACCGAAAACGATTGAGTGGTTGGCAAAGTAGCGAGAAATCTCACAGTTCGTTGGGGCGAGCTCTGCCACGGGTTCCCCCCAGTTCGACGGGTTTGGTAAACCCTGGGTGATGTCTTGCGGAATAGCAGCGCGATAAAATGACCCTGAGTCAAGGTCAATCCGTTGTAGAAACATACGAGTTCCCAAGGCTGACAAACTGCAATCCCATTCGCATCCCATTTCATTGCGAATACGCCACCGCTTTGCGAGTCGAAGTATGGGCCATACGATGCCCTGCTCCATTCCGTGACCCCGCAACCAGCATTATTGTCGATCAGTGCGTTGCACTGCAGGTTATCTACGCCGTTAGTTTGCTGAGTAATGTCAATGTATCTGGATAGCTAGTGCCAACTACGACAACATACCACAATTGTACCCGTGAAATTGGTCGTGGCCGTCAGATTGCACCCTCCATGAAGCTTAGCAAAAATCAGGCTGTTTTCAATGGACATACCCGGAGCGGTGTGCCATGTAACTTGGTTGTGTTCATTGTCGTGTACGCCCTCAATGATGTCTATTTCGCCGTTCTTCAACAGAGTCAAATAACTTTTCAGTCGACCAGCATACGTACCCATGGCCAAGTTCCATCTCCCAGGGTCCTGTTATTACTATGACGTCAGAAGGGTAATCAATCAAGAGTTGTTTCATTGGATACCAAAATGCAGGCCATACGCCTGTAAAGCAAGTCAGAGAAAGCATACATTAGATAAAATCACATACCACATCCCCAGGGAGCCATATCAAGGTCTAGGATGAAAAGACCCGTGTTGTACAAAGCCTTACTCGAAATACGCACACTATGGCTTTTCATTAATCATATTCTTTAGCCTTTGGCAAGACAAACCTGCTGCGGTTGACACCCTCCGCAAGCCAAGTCGAATTATCGCCTTTCATAATCACTTTGTTGTCGGATGTTACATACGCTAGGCCATCGCTGAATGCAGTGGATTGATTGACGAAACTGGAATAAGTTTGTTAAATGTGGATTGATGGAGGGTGCCCGTACTCACGTCACGAGCCCACTGCCAGGATCACATGTCAGTACCATCAAATTGACGAAACCTGGATGCCAACTTGGTAGGATCCACACCAGTGTAAAAGTCGAAAGTGCTTGGTAGCATAACCGTAACGCCATCAGCATGGACGCCTCAACTGAAAAGTATGCTGTTGACACACTCGAAAAAACTCTGGCCCTCATACGCGTCTTGAATTACCCACAACGTTGTGTTCTCGGCGGAGGCGCGCTTCGATGGACCAATCAGTGATCTGTCGACCTCAGTTGGAAGGAAGAGTAGATGTGTGAGACCCACCAATGATACCATCGCGAAGGTATATAGTAGCAGACTCCAGAAAGAGGGTCCTTTCACCGGAAGGTATCCCATCTCGTGGTGGAATCAAAATATTCTCCGTCTGGTTTAAAGTACGTGCGACAGCCTGACGCCGCAGTCGGGTCACGGAAGTATATCGAATAATTGATGCACGCGAGAAACATGAGGCCGTTGATGCGCCACCCTCATTTCAGACACAATAAACTTTTCTCACACATACTCAAATGCAAGTGCAATGCAATGCATGGTTTTCATCAAACATACAACGATACCAGACATGGACCTAGAGTGCCATACGACAGGACAGGAGCCGTAGTATGTAAAATCACCGGTAACGACGAAGACTGAGAGTGTTGTGCTTCTTCCAAGTTGATCTGGCTGGTGTATGGTTGTGGCGATGACCTTTGCCGAGCCCGCGGTTCTGCACAAGGGATGTGAACCATGCATTTTTCTGAGTGGATGCGTGGACCGAACCTGTTTGCCAATGCTAGTAAGTCCACGACACTCGCGATGCTTGTGCACTGGTTTCGTGATCCAGTTGATGCGGGGGTCCCGGCGAATCTAAACCCACGTGCTCAGTAGGATGGCGGGAAGAGCTACATACAACCATACCGCTTTGTGACTGGGATCAACAAGGATAACTTCATAGTATTTGTAAACACCGTCTTGGTTGACCCAGTACGAGTTCAGAACACGCAAGTTGCCGCAACGGCGACCAACGCGTTCCTCTGCGACACTCCTCAAACCCCGCTGGAACTTGAGGTGGTTGACACCCTGACGGACGGGCTTGCCGTAGGTAGCACCTAATGAATATCGTAAGTGACCAGAAGCACGCGGGGAAATGATGAATTGTACCCTTCGGCACAGGCTTTTTGCGGTTACCCCGCCGGACGCGCACGCGGTATATCACATAACCTTGCTTGGCCTTGTAACCCAAACGGCGGGCTTTGTCTGGACGGGATGGGCGGGATGCCCGGTGAATGACGTTCAACTGACGATACTCCCAGCATCTATATCGAGTCGCATGAGAAGGAGGCTGAACGAGCGGCTTTCTGTTGAACCCACCGAACACGAAGGAGGAATCGCAGAACGTCGGATTGCTTTTTCTTGTACAATTCGCTGATATACTTGTATGCACCCATCTTGAGGCTGTGAAGAGAATGGTCAGCCAAGGGTGACATCCCGAACATCTGAGAGAACGCAGCGGCATCCACCCTAGTTACCTGAGACTTGAAGGTGTCTCAGATAAACCACGGATTGAATGATTGCACTCAATATCCAGACATCCAGGGATCGGAAAACGCACCTCTTGAGGGGGTCTTGACACGATGGCGACGGGGATCAATGCCTGGTTCGAGGACAGGGAGTCCGGAAATCGCCGGAGCAACGGAAGTAGCCGATAGCCAAATTTGTCTGCCAACAACAAGCAAGTATTGTTATCCTGTTGCTAAGGTCTCCACTGAAGATGTGAGAACCTCGTCATTGGATTTCTGATATACGTTGCAATTGCAAGTTTCACACCCCCATCCTTCCCTTCCCAACATATTACCGCTCCATACACACGGTCAGTATGGCTTGGTGGGGTATCGATGACCTTCGCGGCTACATGAAAGATGCAGTGCTCCCTGAGCTGAAGTATGGTGGCCAGGATTTAGCATTCCCCCCATCCGGGCACAAGAGTCACCGCAACACGCTTTCTACTAGGTTTAGGAAGGAGAGACACCTTACCTCGATCCATTGTTTAGACGATACATTTGATAACTTGGTCAACAATTGTTAGTGCTTCACCTTTGGCAAGGTGAACTCGATATGCAATGTTTACTGATGAATTTTTTGTTCACTTTAGGGATCACGGTGAATATACCAGACACATCCCTTGGCCTAAGCTTGAGAGACAAAGACGAGAAGACTGGGGAAGTTCTAACCGTGCCCTCGGCTCGGAAATTCAGAATAAGTGCAACCCTACCTGCGCCAGTGACAGAATTCAACCGGTGTGTTGCATTGCTCTCGCTTTTATGTTTGTCAGACATTTCCTAAGTCGTTTTCTCCAGGCTTTGGGCTTGGATTGACCACTTTCCGCTGAGAACAGTACAACGGCTACTACATATTCTTTACCCTCAGAGCAAAGACTGGGGTTTTGTGTCGGAGACGCAACCACATTACGACGATCAAATCTTCAAGGAGTTCTACTTCACCCGCAAAGACTGCCCATCAACCGCAGAGATTGCTTCGAACTCCGTGCTTGTTGCTTGTCAGCCCCCGTGGGTGCTCTCCAGCGAAGATATGTGGCAGTTTACTGAATTGCAATCTGTAAGTGCGACCAACGTATCACAGATTTAAAGGGCTGATCATCCTAGTTGCCTGCTGGTAACACCCACCTACGGGGAAAGGAACGTCTCTGGTGCAAGGTTCATAAGTTCTGCCTTGGTCATTGACGACGCTCATTCGGTTTAGCTTTGGGACTTGTGTGTCCGCAGACAGTGTTTTCATTTTATTGTGACCTCTTATCAACAATGGGCGTTTGGAGTCTTTTCTGATGGTAATGTACGCAATTCACCCCCGTTCCTTTGTTGACAGTCATCAGGATGGACGAATGCCTATATTTCACCACCGTTCGATGCGCGAGCGAGACAGCCTACTGTTATGCATGCTATCTTATATTGGGTAGCATCTGCGCTTGACATCGATGATGGTTATTCGCCTCCGAGCGTGAGTGGGTTTCGCTTCTTCAGAGATGGCATTAACGTATTCTTCAACATAGCTACCGGAGCCAGTGGAATATGTGATGGGACAGTTCGACATCCCTCTGTCTGAAACCTGCGACATGGATAGCATTCATGAATCCTTGTCAAGCTGGGCGGGACAGAGTGATGGTGAATCCCTTTTCCAGATCGGAATATCACAGAACTTAGTGTCCGCGGCCACAGGTGCTTCATCATCCGCCCATGCACGTGGGCGCACTCCCTTTAATATCTCTGAGAAAGGAGATGACGAAAATCCAATATCCGAGTCGTATGTCAAACCAAGAGATCCAGTCGAAACCAAGGAGATGGTTGAACGGTGGCGCGCGACCTTGCCAATTACGCGTATCGGTGTAAGAAAGGCACGGAGAACAGACATACAAACGCCATGCAACCCATACCTTAGGTCGGACCCCGACCTAATGTCCCCATTCTCAGTCGATCTCCTCAGAGATGCTGCCTCCACCACGGCGTCTTCTGATTGTACGGAGGTCGGGAATAACAAAGGCCACTGGCTAGTAAGCATTAAACGGGGATAAAGTATACTCCCTTCTGAGGTATACCCTCTGCGAAACTAGGACAGGGTATGCGTTATGGAGACCATGGTTTGTCCAGGAGGTCAGAGAGTGACAGCCACTGTGTTAGGGGACCCAACGTGCTATGTTGGATGTACGAATGTTAGTTATACCAAGTACACATGCGTTAGAAGGTATCGACTCTAGTAAAATTCCGCGTCACTTTGATTTTGGTATGCATATTACGACCTATGACCATTGGATGGTTCCTAACATTGGAAGCCCCACCACATGCGTTAGGATCCCTGTATGTCTCTCTCCTCCTTTGAGCGTAATCGTAGCCATGCGGTACTTAAGAACAAAACCCATGCGGCGCAGATGAGCAGTGCGGAAAGCCAAGCATAGAGGCGACCTCGACGCTTTTCGGACCATCGCCAAACATCATCATCGCGCGTGGGATGTCGACTAATGCTGCCATTCCCCGGGTGGGATAAAAGTGGTGTCTGCTCGACTGGTAGAGCAGCATGAGAGGTGTCAGCGTTGTCGGGCATAGAAGGGATGGGATGAGAGTCGAGGACAAGAGTTAAATCTTCCGGGCAATAGGGATGTCGATCTCTCCCCCTCCGACTTCGGTTGAGATGAGCCAGTCCTTCCAGACTGATCAGCTGTAAGATGTTGAAAAAAATAAATGCATAGAGAAGATTTCGGACGGCGACCGCATCATCTAGATCCGATCCGTGTCCTGGAATATCGTTGTCGAGCCAGATTCCAGCAAGTGTTTGAAAGATGGTAGAGCTGGTGTGCTCTAACTGTAGTATGGACAAATGTAACTAACTGGATCTAATAAAACCATGTGGAACTCACAGCTTTGTGCACGCCGAGGGTGGTAGAAACATATTTCAAGGGTACGATTGTGGGCACGATGACAACTAATAAGACTTCGAGAGAGTTAGCATTGAAAAGTATCGATCCCAAATACTTACGCGGAGAGAATCCAAAACCACTAGCAAAAGACAAAACGCCAGGCAAAGAGCTCCTCGTCCACTGCGGAGGCGCCGCAAGCCATACATAACAGAATAAAGTCAAAAGAGAAGAAAGCACGAATAGCCGTATAGTGGCTCTCGGATCATTGATGCGATCTACCAAGTATCCGCTCTAGGTTATTGGGTTTAGTTAAATTCGAAACTCACTATCGAGTAACTCACGGCAGGATATAAAATTATGCTTCCAACGAGAAGATATGACGCCTGCTTACTGGCGGTTCCTTCGCTTAGATTATATAGCTTCTCAAGCATGTTCCTGACGGCGAAATCAGTAATGTCACGAAGGGAGTGCGGTGGCCATATCCCTACGCGGCTAAGTGAGTGAATGGCGACCACACCACTCCGCAGAGCACATTCAGACCGATATATCTTGCAACGGGTCAATAAAGGTACAAAGTAGGGAAAGAAGGACTCACGCCCAGAACACATCTCCGAGTAGTGGTACTTCCTTTAGACTCACACGGCGCTTTCTAGCTACCCTCTTTAAAGCCATTGCCTCGGGGATGCTATAAACAGCACGTCGTCGGGCTTCGTGTCGGATCTCGGAAGCTTCAAGCGTTGTTCCAGACTCCTTGACTAGCCAGTGGGATGTCATCATGTAGACGATGTTGATGATGAAAGAGAAGCCCGTCAATGCTGTCGAAACATAAAATGGTGCGTGTCGCCCAAAGCGGACAGACAGAGGATAGGACGTGCGTGCCGATAGAAATGACGCAAATTTTCCAGCTATGAGGCCCATGGCCATGGACGTGGCTAATCCGTGCGAGTGAAAGAACCGCACGATGATGGATTCTTGAACGACTGCAAGTGGACTTAAACCAAGGCCATAGATGAATAAGCCAAAGGTCATCAGGCGGACACTTTGCTGCATCTCTCCGAAGAGAAGGAGTACCTGACCTTCGCTTGTCGTGAAACATGGACACTTCTCAATTGATCTAAAACTTACCAAGGAATACCACCCCGGTCGCAAAAATGCTGGTGAGCGTGGTCCCGAGTTTGCTGGCCAGCACCCCACCGACAAGGGGTGTCCAGGTACCATTTAGACTGAAAGCAGATATCAAGAGGCTGAATTCTGTGTTGGAAGTTCCGAGTTCTCGAGACAGCTGGGATTTGAGTGGAGCAAGGGTGTATGATGCACTGCTCAGGTGTCAGCTCGAATCTTTCACGGAGGAAATTAATATACTAATGGCTTCCGATACTCAAAGAGCAGGCACACAAGAGTGCAAGGCTCCTTACGAAGATTGCTCTAGCGGGAGATATTACTTGGTTTTCCAGATGAGGTTCACTGTCAGATTGGGTTGGAGTGGTGTGAGTTGGGTCATTAATGGGGACACTGTCCTCAAGACACGACACAAATGGTTCCTCGGTGAGTAACCTGCCATCCTCAGTGGTGCTCGGAAGCTGCTCCCTTGAGATAGAACCGTTCATGTGGGTGGTCGGAGGTTCAGCGCTGTCAAGAGCCCTTATCTGATAAAAATTTCGATCCCATGTGCCTTTTCTGGATGAACATGACTAATCTGTAATCATGTGATCTCCGCCATGATTTACATAAGAAAATGTCTAGCTAGAAAGAATGACTATTTTCTACTCTCGAGAGTCTGGCTTGAGGAGATTAATTCGATCCTACACATAAAAACTGGAATGCTGTTACATCAAAATCCAAGCAATGATTAACCCTGACATCCTTAGTTATACCAGTCAACGAGATTCACTCACATAGCTCCGTTTGCTCGTCCGCAACCACATGCACGTAGCCAGAAGGGTCAGGGCACACAATCCAAACTCGACCCACCCCACCGCTTCAACGGTGAGTGTTTCTCTACAACTGCTTACGCTTAGATCTTGGGGTTGAGTGCACGGTGAGTTTGAGTCCACAAGCCCGGAGGAGTCTGATATCCAGTTGCAGTTGCCTCCTGCCCGCGTATCACGCATCATGCCCGCAGCAACTCCCTGCAGAAGAGAAGTTTTTGAGAATACTAGTGTAAGTGGTGCGTACACTTACCCAGAGCACCGTAGTGATGACTAGCCAGATTATAGAGCTTGCTATGCTGGCGAGGAGGTGCACCGCGCCGTCCACAATCCAAAGCAGGTAAGCTGTCCCGAACATCGTCGTCCAGACAGCATTGAACTCGAAAAGAATCAATCTGCTCTGTCGTCAGTGAGATTTATCATTTTTACACTGAGCTACGAACAATGAATGATAGTGAGAACTTGGCCAGTTGTGGTTCTCATTGCCCGCGCTAATCAGGTAAGCTGTGAGACCCAGCTCAGCCATCGCACAAATCGTGATGAGGACGAAGAGGAATGGGTGGTAATGGGTCCTGATGTAAGGCATTCGTCGAAATATTCTGGGAGGGTTGGAGCAAGTGAAGGTCGATGGTCTAGAGGCGACAGTACAAAGCCAAAGTTATTGCAGACCTCGCACGATGTCCATGCGACAAACACGAGGTAGTCATCGTAATCCATCGTACAGAGTACATGTGCAGTACGGACGGAGATCGTGTGACTAAGACCTCTTTCACGTTCTCGTTGGATCTGGACGAGCTGTGGCGACATGTGCATTCGGTGTGTTGTGGATCAAGGGATATGCGTCGCCAAGTTCAATCGCACCGCCCAACACGATCAAAGGCAATTCATTCCGTCATTATTTATTGCCGCGATTACTACATTTTCAATGCAAGTCTCGCCAGGCTGACAGCGCCTTCTAATGTTTTATTCCCTACCATTTTGCGGTTAGATAAACAGGAGAAGCATAATTGGGTACGACAACTTACCTCCTATGAATCCTGAGGCATGCACGAAAATACAGCCGTCAATTCTGGTCAAGTCAGACAAATTGTCATCCCGGAGACCCCTCCATTCCTCCGGAAGTGGCTTTCGGGATGCGAAGCTGTCAGGGGAGACGGGGACGGCTTGAACGCGCCAGTTCGTACTGGTCTCGTCGGGGTAAACGACATAGAGTGGGAGATCATCTCCAGCAACCCCTTGCTCAGATTCAAGTTGGAAAAGATGTTCCTGTGCCGTCTATAAGACCAGAAGAACCGGTCGTGGTGCATCGCAGGGCCTACCTTCCACGGGACAAAGCATTGGAATAGAATAATCTTACCGCTCGGGTCCTCGTCGCGGCGGGCGGAGAGAGCAGAAAGAACTATGTCTCGCGCGGGCAGCCAAACGTCTGCATAGTACCTCAGTCTTCCGAGAAACTCTTCGCCGGTGAGTCGCGAAGCATTGGTGAAGCATGACTAACAAGAAAGTGAGAAGGGGGTGTGATTGTGTATCTTCACGCACGTCGACGCTCTGAGGTGTGGCTCGCTCGTTCCATGCAGGATTGAGCCATCTGACTCTGCTCGACAAATCGGTTTGACTCCTGTATCGTGGCTGTTCCTGGGCGGAATATTGGGATATGCCGTTGTCAATGGCGTCTATGGCCTCGATGAACTCCTGCAATTGGTATGAGCCATGGAACAACTGACGAAGCCACACCAAAGTTCACTTTGTATAGTTTCAACCACAATACGTGAATTCTGGGATGGTCGGTTTCAACACCGATTTGAGTAGCGATGATTTCTTTTCCAAAATGTCTACTCAATAAACTCAGCGTTGTGGTTGCCGCGTGAAGACCCAACGTACTTGTAAACGAGACCGGCGGACGACAACTTGGTCATAAATCCATGACCGAATACTTCTTGGAAACCCCTCTGATGGTGATCAAAGCGCTGCTTGCCTTCGTCATACACCGCGCCGACATCAACAACGATGTCGCATGCATCCAAAATAGTAGGGTCCCTGCTACGCTTGACATCTGCAAGACTACTGAGAAAAAGGAGACGAAAAGTCTTTTGTGCGAGTTACCTGCGGCACGATACGTTTCCGTGAGACGTAAGAGAAAAACGGCTAATGCCTCGTCACAGTGAAAAGTTCCATCATGCGTTCCTATCGTCTGCGAACTACTTATTAAGGTTGACCGGCTGAGGGAGCGAGGTAGCATCGCCGAACCTTTACTTCCATTCTCTGTCTTTTCACAGTCGGCTGGGCTTCAGGCATGCGCGATTGAACAAGTGTACGGAGACCAATCGATCGTCGAGTGGCGCTGGACAGTCTGGGAAAAACGCAACACATGAACCCCGATGAGGAGCGGATTATTATTTTTTGAAGGGACGCTTGAAATAAACCAACACAATACTTTGGGTCTATGAGATGCTTGTGCTTTACAGTGTGTACCATTACTCATGGAGTTAAATGGGGAGTAGTTGCAAGCAAATGCAATGTCCACTAAGGTAAAGAGTAAAGGGTCAATGAGAGGAAGTAGATACGATGGTAGGTAGACATCACAGTGTCTGCAAACCTAGCAGTCCAATGAACAGAGGTCTACCACACGTAAAGTCCTGAAAAATACCAGGTATACCGTATACAATATCGAGAGAGGAGGCACATAACCGAACTCAGACAAGGACCAAAGCCCCGCCGAGGGCGAACCCGACAAAACCAAGCAGCCCGGCACTCCGGAGCGCTTCTGCGGCTGCGATGTAGCCGTCCGGTGGACCATATATACCGCCGGATGCAGTGGCTCCTGGACTTGGCGCGCCGCCATTGGGACCATCACCGTTTGCACCAGCGACAGTGGTAGGAGCGGTCGGGAGGATGGAAGTCGTGCTTGCGGTGGTGGTTGCATTCCCGGCGGAGCTGGCAGTGATGTTTGCTGAACCCGAGACACTGCCTGATGCGGATGCACTCCCTGAGGCGGAGCTTGATTGGCTGTCTGAAGTGGGCGCGGGGGTGGTGGTAGCTTGGGTGTTATTACTAGGGCACGGTTAGCAAGTGACGTCTCGTGCATGAAGCGGATACTTGCGATGACTGCAGAAGAGTGAGCTAAGGAAGAAAGTAGAGGGAAGAAAAGGAATACCTGGGCGACAGAAAGGAGCGGGGATACCAAGACAGCGAGCAAGAGTGGTAGTGGGACCCGCATCGTCGTCGAGGAGACCGCAGTGTTGGGTGCGGCGATGATGAGAGAGCCGGCTAAAAATAATGAAGTCATACGGGGGGGTCACCGATCAGCCACACAGGGGGGTGTCAGTCTACACCACCACCATCATGATGTACCCCCTCCCCGCCGACACCGTTCGAGTCGTCCTCCAGTATATCTCCCCGCTCTCCGGCCCGCTTCCCCCACATCTCATCTCCACCCCGTTGCGCCAGCGCCATCACTTCCTCCAAATATCGCCCTCCTCCCCTGCAGACTATCTCTGCTGGCCGTCACCCGACAACGCCGAGTCCATTGACCTTCTCGACCGTTTACCCCCCTTGTCCGATCAGCCCAGTTATCCGACACGTTACACGTCAGATCCCGAGTCTACCGTTGCCCACGTACAGATATCCTCAGATGCCAGGGGGTTGCGCATGCTCTTCCACTGGGATGACGGTTGGAGATATCACGACCTCCGATTGATGCCATTCCCATCTCCCTCGTTCTCGACTCCGCAACAGTCACATACCTCCAACTCGAAAGGAAAGACAATGTCTTTACGACCCCCGTCTTGCGATCGCGTTGCTGCAGCCAATCACATCAACAGCGGCGATGACGACTCATATTGGGACGCCTACGGAGCGGCAGGACATGAACTGATCTCCCCTTTACCACCTTCGGGTGTGTCAAAGCTGGGCGTTATTGAGGGGGAAGACGCGTACTGGGCGCAGTACGCTTCTGTGCAAGGTTGCTATTTCCGCCTCCCATGCTTCCCAGGTTGATTTATCGGCTTCCCTTAGGTTCCGCTGATTCCACGATACCTTCTCCTTTACCGATGAACCGCATTCACCAGCCTGTGAATTCCAATGTCGACGAATCAGTACTTTCGCTCCCACCCCGAGCACATTCAATCATTGACGTCCCAGCCGACGCTATCCATCCTCCCCCTCTTACTTCTAGAGCAAGGCCCCCATCCCCGAACACACTTGCACACCTTCTTAGTACGATATCTCCTCGAAAGGAAACCTACTCCCCAAGTCTTTATGATCCATACTCGGTGCAATCACCATACAGTGTTGACCTTTCCACGGTACAGACTACCACAGATTCGGAGTTGATCACACCCCCATTACCTGATGGGGATATAGATGCATCGGTTGTTTCTCCCGTTGCAGTGCAGGTCCATGGTGTTCCATTCCCCAAACACCGCCCGCCTCTTGAAGAAGCAGAGGACAAAGCGCTCACAGATAGTATCAGGGGACTTTACTACCTCTGGAGGGCTGGTGGGAACGGGGAGTCGGGTGAAAAGGACAGAAGTGGATTTTTGCGGATTGTTCAAGCTGCCATTGCCTACGATTAGGTGGATTGATCTTTACATCATGCCACGAAGACGATAACAGATCGCTCCGAGTGCTGTACCCCGAATAACAAACAGAGTTAATCAGAAAGCTTAAGCGAAGCTTGAAGCAATCCACCAAGCTCTAATAATGCAAGATTCATTTCCAAAACGGTTTGAGGGCCAGGCGTAGAAGTAGCGGTTGATACTGCAGACGGTGCAGCGGTCGATGCCGAAGATGGCATCGTTGTGGTTGACTGAACCGTGGATGACGAAGAGGTAGTCGTAGTCGTGGTAGTCGTTGGTGTAGGGGTGGAACTGGCGCTCGATGGCGTTGAGCTTGGGGTAGCCACCTCGCTGTTATAGGACCAGGACCCATAGAGTTCTCCTTCACTGGTTGGGGCAAAGTACTCGAAAAGACCTTTACTAAAGTCCAAGCCACCGAACGAGCAACCAGGGCACTATGAGTGGATGATACGATGACTTAGGCTAACTTGAAGCTGACCGAAGTGATAACTTGCCTCATCCGTTATCTGCGCCTGTGCAGTTTTCCCGTCAATTGTGATAGTGATCATCTCAAAGCAATGAGCACCACCATCATATTGCTGCACATATAAGTACCACAGACGAAAAAAAAGGTGAACTCCAGCTTACACCAGAGTTTAATGCAACGATCTGAAGACAGCGAGTGGATGATCAAACGTGGAGTGCTAATGGCTCGCCAGGACCTACAAAATCATTAGGCCCGTTGGTAGCGCCACATGCACCTCTAACAGACAGTTCAGGTGATGTTGTATCGACCAGGTATCAGATGCACTCACTGTCCATCGCTGAAGTATGTGAAGGCAGCATTTTGGTCTCTTTTGCCTTTTGCATCAACTCCGCTGTAGAGGTTATGTATGTGTCTATGTCGAGCACGAGGCTGATCGTGGTTGTTTGATTGTTGAGCTTGACTAGGAGAGCATGAGAATAGGACAATGCAGAGAACGAGCGACAGTGGATAAAACGAGCGCATAATACAGCACACAAAAAACGCTGCTGAGTGGGGTATTGGGTTGTGGGGAATGGCTCAAAACGGTGTTAGGCGAGAGGTGCTGATATGTTTCCCGCGCTCCTGGGCCGCTTCTGCCAGTGATATATAGCAATGGGTACCGAGACAAGTGCATTACAGCGTAATCTTGAGAAGGCGCTCGCAACTAAGGATCATCGCCAAGCGGTAACGCAGACCCATGATTTGTTCAAGTAGTCACGATCACTGGTCACTGTATTTACCATCGATCACCGATCATCGACTGAGCACGACCGTTGTTGGTGATATGAGACAGTCTTGGGGGTATCCATACATTCACACTTTATTCCAAGCGACACGGAACACGTAGAGCTTAGCCAGCGTTGACAATCGGAAGGGAGGTATCTAATCCAGTCAAGGCAAAGTTATTGCTACCGTGCGGTTCCCTGGTAGTGAAAGGCAATTACTTGATCCTTTTGAGCTGGACGGCGTGTCAATACCAAACCGAAGGTATAGTTGCAAACCTACTCTTTCAGTCTGTCTGAAAACGCCATTGTCGAGAGTTGTAGCTTTATCTGAGATGACATCAAGACGTTTGTTCTGGGTATCGAGCTCTTGTCCCATGGCCGTCCCAAGGGCTTTCAAACCCTTTGTGACCCTGGAGATTTCGTCCAGGTTGTCGTCCAACTCGTCTTCAAGCTCGTCATCTGAGGCTCCCGCTTCGAACTGAAAGCGCTTCCGTTGCTCCTTCCTTGCTGAAAGTTGTTCCGTAGTTCGCATTTTAGAAATACCGAACCCGCTGGCAATCCCTTCCTCATCGTCTTGCTGTCCGTAGGCAGCTGCCCGACCAAGACGGTTCTGAGTGTCTCGGATGTCCATCATTGCCTTTTCTCGTTCACACCTTTCATCCTCGTAGCGTTGCTGTATTTTGGCCTCTTGAGCAGCACGTTTGGCATCTTTGTTGAAGGTTATTGCTGGACGAAAGATTGACCTATTGAGTTTCTTAAGTTCATCTATTTGATCTTCCGCGCGCAACGTATGAGTTCTGGACACATCAAGGTGGCGTTCAGTGTTCGCCAATTTCTCTGTGAAGAGGTTGCTGTGAGCTAAGTTGCATTCGACTGAAACCCAGGCGCACCAGATTGATCCGCGAGACGACCCATTGTCCCCCTGGCGGTTTCTTCGGCCTCGCGGGCCATCCGAAGCGCATTTCTGGTGGAATTGACGCTCTCCTGTTTGAGGAACCTTGTCTGCTGTCTGATACCCTCCACATCTTCGTCATTCTCCTCTCCAGGAGGAGGCACTCCTCCGATGTCAGGACCATCGAAGAAGCGACCAGACCCCGTCTTCTTCGGGTTGTATCCAGCAAACAATTCCCCACGGGCCTGATCCAGCTGGGCTTGGGCATCGCCAGTATCTGATTGAGCAAATGACTCATAATCATTAGATCCACCCTGAGACTTTGACCTCCCCATGGTATTGTATGGATCTAGTCCGTCTCTGCTGGGTACGTACGTGCTTGCGTTGGAACGGTAACTTGGAAGGGGGGGAGTGGAACGGGAAGAGCTACGAGATGCACCACTCGGTGGCGCAAGCTCAGATTGAACGGGAGGAATGAGTGATTTGTCTTTGCGCTTCCACAAAGACATGCTGGCGAGCGTCGCTGGCGAAAATCGTGCTGTCAAGCCTAAAAGAAAGCTGCGGCCAAGCGCAACGATGTTACTTGTAGTGTACAGTATCACGTGATACTATGAAGTGCCCTTATTGCTGCAGCCTCCTAATGATTACCATCGCCAAAGATGTTCCCGTCCCCCCCATCACTATCTTCGTCCGAATCGTCCTCCATGGTGGAGACTGGCATTCCCTTTCCCACCGCCTTGATTTTCTTGACAGACACTCGTTCGTGAAATCGAACTTTTGGTGACCTCCCATTGGCACTTCTGTTTTGAATTCCTGGCGGTGGTTCAAAAAAGTCGTTGTAAAAGAGTTCTGTTGATGCTGCTAACGATGAACAACGACCACGAACGAGGGGTTATACTCACCGGGACCATCATCTAGACCTTCACTTCTTGAAACGTCGACTGAGCTGAAGAGATCCAGTTCGGATTCGTCTGTGGATTCGTCGTCTGGAACGGAATTTAGTTTTCTTTTGGATGCATCTTTTGCTTCTGCTGCGGTCGATTCGGAATTGAAAGTTGCCAGACTGAAGAAACCATCGTCAAGATCTGTGTGTCCCTGAGGGTACGACCTAAATGAATGCGGTCTTCGTTGGTGACAAACGACGTCTAGCATTGAAGTCAGAGGTTCGTGATCTTCTTCGTCATCGGAACTCTCCTCCCGAAAGTTGACATCACTTTCAGTTGAAGTTCCATCTTCTTCACCACTGAGCCCTTCCCGCAGACTCTCTTCGTCTACATCCATTTCCTCGTCCTCGTCCTCGTCCTCGCTTCCGCCAAGATCACTGTCCTCTCCCTCTAGTTCTACATCTTCGTCCCCACCCTCACCCTGCAGAGCCCGCAAATTCTCACATATGCGTGTTGCTCTCAAGTCCATCTGTTGCCATATCTGATCGATGTTCATACCCTGGATGAAGAGTGACGGGAGTGGTGTCTCCTGGACGTCAATTTTCCTCCGGGGTTTTTCCGTCGGGGTGTTGCATGCGCGCGACCTCGTTTGTGGTGGAGTCGCCTCACTCAGCGTAGTCAATAATGTTCCTAGATGAGGTATCGATGATTTCTCGGTCTCGAGCGCTGGGCAGAGTCTTTATCAATCTTCCGGTCAATGTTTAAGAGGTCTATCTCACCCCAGTCGAAGATATGCTTCGCGGCACGTAGCGCAATGGTGCGAAGCTCATCGCTAGATCCTGCTAGACATTCTATATGGGAATCGATAAATGTGGAGAGACGTTGCAATTCAGGTGACACCAGAAGGTTTCGTTCAGTCATATGGGTGCGAACCGCGCTGTGGTAACTGTGCTGGGATGCCAGCGAGACGCCAACAATCAACAGCAGCCTCCTGTACTTTTGAAGGCTTTACGGGCAGAATGGTTTTTACGGCAGCACCATACAACAAGCTCAATATTGTGTTTGTCTCTATTTGGTAGTTTTGGTGGTTTTGATGGTCGTGACCAGTGACACGCTGTTGTTATTCTTGCTGTCGTTTGGATCCTTGCGTCACCATGGATTTCGTTATGACTATAGACTCTGATGACGAAAGGCGTGTACGAAGGCACGATAGGACGTCTAAACAACAAGAAGAAGAGTATCGTATGGATCCTGATTTTCACTTCGATTTGACGGACCCATACACAGAGTTACTTGAGTCTGATCAATTGAAGGACATTGTGAAAAACGTACCGAAGCTGGTAAGCATTCTTTTCTTCAAATCATCACTTTTTTTTTTGTTTTCCACCGAATCTTATCGAAATACTCGTAGGATCCAGTCTCGATCGACGAGATCATCCAAAGGCGGAGATTGAAGCAAGTCAGCACGAAGCGCAAACGAAGCGATGACAATGATGTGCAAGAAGAGAGCGACACAGGAAGCGAAATCGTTGTTCGGAGCGAAGAGAGTAGTCTCCATCAAGAAAATGCATCTCATAACGAAGATGACGAGGACCCATTGGCGACATCTGACGAGCACTCTGAGTCAGAGGACCAAGCTAGTGACGGAGATGGGCATTCGGACATTTCGGAGATGGAGACCCAGGCAGAGAAGGATCGCAAAGCGGCCTTTTTTGCCGCTGAGATTCACCAGGACGCCCACACCTCCTTCTTGACAATGAATCTTTCGCGTCCTATTCAGAAGGCGCTCAACGCTCTTGGTTTCATTTCTCCCACCCCAATTCAGGCTGCAACAATTCCTACCGCTCTTTTAGGCAAAGATATCGTCGGGAATGCTGTGACCGGTTCAGGAAAAACGGCAGCATTCGTTGTTCCGTTGCTTGAACGTCTCTTGTATCGAGAGAAAGGGAAACATGCAGCTGCGACGAGGTGCCTCATTCTTGTGCCCACAAGAGAACTTGCGGTGCAATGCTTCGAAGTCAGCACTAAGCTAGCCGCCTATACTGATATCAGGTGTTGTTTGGCAGCTGGTTAGTGGATACCATTTTTACGCTCGGATTGTATTTATCGACATGCATCAGGCGGCCTGTCCTTGAAATCCCAGGAAGCAGCGTTGCGAACATTTCCAGACATCGTGATCGCCACCCCCGGGAGGCTCATCGATCATCTTCGCAATTCGCCCTTATTCACACTTGATGCACTCGATGTCCTTGTGCTGGATGAGGCCGACCGCATGCTTTCCGAAGGTTTTGCTGACGAGCTGGGTGAAATTATTAAATGTTGCCCTGTCTCGCGGCAGACAATGCTTTTTTCAGCTACCATGACAGATTCCGTCGACGAGTTGGTGAAAATGTCTCTGAACAAACCTGTACGTCTCTTCGTCGATCCAAAGCACAGAGTCGCCAAAGGACTTGTGCAAGAGTTTGTGCGAGTTCGAGCAGAAAAGGAAGGGGATAGGACTGCTCTGCTCGTGACCCTCTGCAAAAGGTCATTCAAACAGGGTGTCATTGTTTTCTTCCGCAGCAAGAAACTTGCACACCAAATCCGTATCGTGTTCGGACTTCTTGGAATGAAAGCAGGGGAACTACATGGTGATCTTTCACAAGAACAGGCAAGCCATTTGTGTCCTTCAGATTCTCCTGGGCGTTGATAAATTTGGTTCAAGCGGCTCGAAGCCCTCCGCCTCTTTCGTGACGGACAAGTGAATTTTCTCATGGCCACAGACTTAGCTGCTCGCGGACTCGACATTAAGGGCATCGAAACTGTGATCAATTATGACATGCCCAGCCAGTTAGCGCAGTATCTTCACCGTGTGGGTCGGACAGCCAGAGCAGGGAAGTCTGGTCGGTACGTATGCCTGTCTTTTATCGGGGATATGATTCTCAAATGAACAGTTCGTTGACTCTGGTTGGGGAGAGTGACCGTAAGATGCTCAAGACCGTGGTTAAACACAGTAACGGGGAAGATAACATTAGACATAGAATTATCCCGACGGATATAGTTACCCGGTGGGCTAGGAGAGTGGAACACTTGACACTAGAAATGGCTTCGATCATACAAGAGGAGAAGGAAGAAAAGCAAGTATGTCCACTTCTCGTAGTGTTCTTGTCATCTTCTCACCTTAATATCTAGATACGGCGCGCAGAGATGGAACTGAAGAAGGGTCAGAACTTGATTGACCATGAATCTGAAATTTTTTCTAGGCCTGCAAGGACATGGTTTCAGACTGAGAAAGAAAGATTGAACGCAGCAGGTTCGAGAAGTGGTTCGTTTTCGGGGGAGGCGTGCTAACACCCTAGCGTGTAGCTGTGAGTAAACGACATCATGAACAAGGTTTTGTCGTCCCCGCATCGTCGAAAAACAAGGTTACATCAGAACGTACCTCTAACGTCAGTACACCGTGACAAGCTGAGGTCGCAATATCTATTTACTTAATGGTACTCTCAGGCAAAGAGAGACAAATACGCAGGATTTTCTCGAAGGGCAAAGCGGCGTAAAATGGCCATTGAAGCAGACAAGAACTCTGGGGATACTGTTGGTATCCATGCTGCTATCCGCTCAGCGAAGAAGGCGGCCAACCTGTCGAGAATTGGAGTGACTCCAAGTACAGGTTCCACACCGCAGAAGCATGGTCCAAAGTCAAAGGCAAGGACGCATACAGCAAGCGTGTTTGAGCAAGATTTATCTTCGAGGAAGTCACGTAATGAAGGTATCAGAGCGAAAAAAGGTGACGCAGTTGGTGGAATGGGCAAGCTTAAAGTGGGCAGGCGATAACGTGGTTGGCTGTTATTCACAACTCACTCGGGGCAAAATGGCGTGTTGCCAGTTTGAGGTCTTGTCAAGCTTGGTTGGATACTACTAGTTGACACATGCGCATGATGACGATAAGTACGTACGATGTTGCCTATATATTCCTGAAATGGTTGCGGGAAGCAAACATTTCATGGGGCGCGAAGCCTCTACTACACCGCGAAGGGGCTTTACATCCAAGTGTTTTCCGTTACAATCCCAGAAAATCATCGGATCTCACTTATTCCTCGATGGAAAACAATGCGTTTGCGTCACTCGCTACTCTCCATCTGCCTTCGCCATGTCGACTTCTCTCCTCGGCGTGTTGTCCGGACAAAGATTTGGTTGTCTTGATATCGCGACTAGGCGGGCATGATAAGTTGAGCCTTTGGAAGTTGCAGGGTTCAAAGAAATGGGAGGTAGGTGTTGGGGAAAATGGAGATGCTTCAGCTACCGTTGCTACTCTAGTTTGGAGTCCCAACGGTGAGCTTTTATCCGAGTCTTTGTTATCGCGTGTGTAATGTTCTTGATCATGCCCCCAGGTCAGGCAATCGCTGTAGTCCGTGACTCTGCACACATTACTCTTCATTCCGTCCAAGACGGCCACGTCGAACGTTCCTTGTCCATACCCTTCCATCCAAGGGCCTCAGCAATTCAACCCATTGCTGGGGTTTGGTGGTTCGCTGGCCACCATGCCGCTGTAAGTGGCGTTATCCCTGACATATTCAAACGCAGTGGGATAAAGGTAGGTTGTCCTTTATCAGGTAATCAAAGACCTCAGTTGTTGTATAGACTGGTTCAGCACTCTCTATTCTTAGAATCCTCCCTTTACTCGATCACCTCAAAGAAAATGGTGACAATATGACGTGGGTCGGTCTGATCAATTTCCGCATATTGTTAACCACCGGTCCAGTGCGACCGATCTGTTCGCCTTTCAAGGGACGCAGACGCGTATTGCTTCGCAGAGGTCTATGCCACGACTGATTGAGCAGTGGCCAGCTTTGGTTCCATTCTCGGCAGATTCTTCGATTGCCTCCTCAAGTCAAAGTCCAACCACCTATGATAAAATGGAAGAATCGAAGTCTTCCGCACAGGCACGAGAAGATGAAGACAGCCTGCTCGCTTTGGTCGACGAGCGGGGCGGTCTTCATTGTTTCTTGGATGGGAGTTATTTCCTTGGATCCGTGTCTCTACCTGATGGATTACCGTCCGCTACCTTGTTCAAGCACCCCTATAAACCATTGATGTTCTTCCACCCGCAGTCTCTTGATTCTGACCTACTATCGACAGGAATGCAACCTGCTGTCATCGACGTCCCACTTCTTGCAACATCTAAAGTGCACGACTTCGCTCGACTCTCGTCTGCGGCTCGCGAATTGACATGGTATATAATGCGCATCGTTAACGAGGTTCGAGAGGGTTGGTTCGGATCGGATTCCTTCACAGGGGCTAGGGATGTCGGAATTAAGTGGGTACAAGCTCTTGAAAGAAGACTCAGGGAGCAATACGGTCGTATGTGTTCCAGCCTGCAAGTTTCCTGATGATATATCTGCGTCTGCACAGATCAGCACCCCAACGTCATCCTGGAACTCACCACCTTGCTTGTGACAGGGTCTGGGTCAGACGGGTTAATGGATTTCATTACAAGCAGTGAACAGAACAGCGAGCGGGTAGGCGTTCCTCTCGATCATCAGCTCTTAATTTACGCTCCTTGAAGTCACTCCAGAAATGGGATTCCTCAGTCACCGAGTCGCTAACAAAAATGCGCGATTACACGACCACACGCATCATTCCTGCCTTGCAGAGATTGCATATCATCCTGGATGAAATCCTTGGCTGGTCACACTTGTGAGTAGTCTTGAGTTAATGGTGACGTAGTGCGTAGCGAAATTCAATCCCAAATAAGACCCCAGTTCACATTCTTTGGCCTCAGTGCAGATTTTGTGGAAGCTTGTTTAAAGATGATCGAGCGTGGCATATTCGTTTCTTCATGGCTGGCTGCCGAAGCAAGGAAGGAGCTAGGTGCTTTCAAACAATTTATATCTTTCATCCGACATGGTCCGCACTATATGTTTACCCATTTCTGGTTGATCTCCTGTCTGAAATCTATCCAGAGACCATCATTGCGAATCCGAACGCGGAGTCGCAAACTAATCCTGATCACGACATCCTTGAAGTCAATGGTTATTTAACATCCGGACTCGTGACCTGTTCGATTGACGGATGGTTTACCGGACCACTTCCCCAATTCAATCCCGGAGATCTATCCTATTTTCGACCTCCCAAAACCTCCGGTAAAGCGCTTGACGAGGCGTTACAATTGGCGCGTGCCGCATTGCAAGACCCGTCACAAACATCGTGGCAGCCAGTAGGTTTTCTTTTGAGGTGGATATTCACGATCTTTACATGAGGTCGATTGATTGTTTCAGAAAGCTGCTTCAAATGAATTTTCACATCTAGACAAGAATCTGGACGCGCTCGTACAGGAAATAGCTTCCCGGTGTCAACGGGTCTTTGCAGAAGCATCTCAAGCCGCTGCTCGATCCGCTACTGTGTCGGTAGACGGTGGAGCCGCATCACCGCGAGTCAGTTTGGTTCCTACAGAATGCACATGTCACTTTCTCCGTCAAAGAGTGGTTGGCAATCAAAACGAGGTAAACATGTTCTTCGCGGTGGGGTGATATTGACCTAAAAAAATTTCGGGCTTTATAGCCAGATCACCACCTGCAGTATCTTGCCATCCATGTGAATTCGGAAGGACAAGCTCTGTGTGAGTGGAGTGACTCGGCTTCATCACCTTTGGTGAACTGAATATGTACAAAAGTGTGTGTGAGCCGAATGCCGTACGGTCGATACGTGGAGGGAGTCCACGATGACATTCAAATAACTCTTTTAAAGTGTTCCGTCGGTCAGGAAGTCAACACCGAGGTTGATGTATTGGACATGGAGTTCTTCGACAACGAGACGCTGATCCTCGTCTACCAAGTCAAGGAGACTCGGGGTAAGGAAGCCATGTTCCGCTTATTCCGAGTCATGCATTCACCAGTTATGATCAAGGCCCGATGTTTGTCGCCACGGTAAACTACACCACACTGGAGTACCACAAGCTCCAATCAGAAAGATACGCAAGCGGTCCCGGCCGAACAGATATGATGGCCAGCGTGTTGCAGAGATGGAAGGAGAGGCGTGTAAGTCTCGTGTTCTGACCATGTCTGTCTGCGCTGACGGCATGGGTCAGCTTCCGTGCAGTCCGATTCCGATCACAAAATGCCGCCGCTTGTGTGGGTTCAATACCGGATCAGTGTCACTGGCGGTGAACGGGAGGGTTGGACGCAGAGTTGTATGTGTATTGCACGACGATGGGACGACGATGGAAATACTCGATATGGAAGGGGAGGAAGGGGAAGAGGAAGAGGAAGCAGAGATGGAGGCGGTTGGGGCATGACTGTAACGGATGGGAATTTTTGAGACTTCGGGCCGTGTGTCAAATCGGGACTTCGTTGTTTATTTATCTTTTCGGTTCATGATTTACGGGTATCCCAAATGACAACAGTGCCGAAGAGGAGGGAAGGGAAGAGTTGATGTGCCTTTTCGGGGACATGGTCGGCACAAGTGGATCTGGTGAGGTTCCGGACATGGCGGTGTGAACAGAACAGCGGCACTTGAAGCAGCCGCTGTGACAGGGTTGGGAAATGAACCTTAACGCGACAACAGGCTTGGTGATCGCAATCAGCGGGCGAGATTCTATCGGGACAGGGTTCCTGAAAGCTGTGGGTAGGGACTGCTTGTCGGGAATGAATGCAGATCCATGCACTGGGCGAGCCATCACACTGATCACGGACATGCCGAGGGAGAAGGCGGCATGGCCACCTAGAACTCACCTGCTCGTGCAATACAGTCAAGGAAAATAAAACGAACCTGACCGTGACTTTTGTTGGTCCGGGAGGGCGAGGAGCTGCCACGCTGGACGGACTGGATTGTAAATACGCTCGCTTAACTCGATCACACCGCGGCCCTCTCCTCGTGCCCTTGATTCGAATTCTTTTTTCCATGCCATTTTAAACCTCCTCCGCCGCTCCAGTCTATCGCTCAAACCCTCTTTTCCTTGCCCATGCCGAACGGGCTCGACGCTGGCCGCTCTCCCCCGGACAACAAGTCCGACTACAAAGCCGACCTCGACGATTCTGTCATCCGCATGTCCGATATTGCCCTCCGCAAGAAGAAAAACGCCGATGCACAAGCCGCCTTCCGCCAGAGGTGATCTCGACCCCCTGCCCTCCTCCCCTGTTCTTTGATCGCATCTTCATTAGGCGTGCCAATTACATCGCCACCCTGGAGGAGACCGGTCAGTGTCCACCCTTTCTCCCCCATCTTCCCGCCCACAATCTCCTTTTCAGTCACATCCCTTGAGTCGGTTGTCCTCCAGCTCCAGGACTCCTGTCGCGAGGCGCGCCAGGAGGCAGCAGAAGTTAAGCAAGACCATGCCCGTTTGAAGCTCGAGTTGCGCGAACGTGAAAAGTTCTGGAGAGCACTTTGGCAAGCACGCAAGACAGGACAGGCGCCCGAATCCGACGATTTGCCGCCACTCCCCTCCGCGTTCTCTGCGCATACACCATCTAATATCATCCCAAACCGCCTTCCCACCTCGCACGGTAACCACTATAGTGACGATGGTATGGGTTTTCAGGCGAATGATGATATTGCATCTTTGTGCAATGGCGCATACGGTCCTGCAAGTCATAATTATTCGGCCCAATCTCCATCCTTATCCTACTCTGGGGTTGATACCGATCGTCTCCCCTCCGCTGGGCCAACCCCGCAGCTCGGAGGTAATCGCGTTTCAAAGTTTGGTCAATATTCTTATCCTGTTCAGACCATGAACCGTGATGCAACCTGGACCCAAACCGTCCCGCAAACGTCCTCGTCCAGTGGTAAACTCCATCCCACGGGCTAATCTTATCACCCCTGACCTCATTTACTAGGGTCACCCACGTTGACTTCGTCCGATATGTATGTGAATCGCTCCTTCGTAGACGACCAGAAAGCATCTTTGAACCATTTGGAAACGACACCTTACCTTTTCCCGGGTAGCCGGTCAATATCACCAACTACGTCGACGCCACCTTCTTCATCCACCACGTCATTGACGTCACCGTTTCAGTTCACGTTCTCCCCAGAAGCTTCAATCGGCCAAGACAGACCAGAGTTCGGCTATCGTAGACATTCGAGCAGCCATGGTACTGAGGTTACACTTCACGGTGGAACAGCCGATATATCAATACCTGGAGCTGGAGGTGACGGCGTCCGGTACAGGATCGGTCCTAGACGGGCGAACTCTGGCCCCGAACGCCCTTTGCTTCCTTCTCTTCCTCACTTTTCTGGTAGTGATACTGGCTCCCAGCACGAACGAGGGAGCAGCGAGGGAGAGTCGAGCTCTTACCCTCAACTTCCTAAATTGCGCCCGCGGCGTGGTCTTGAAAGGGAGTCGCGGTCACCCTCTCCTGGTACTCCACCTATTTCCGGCACCCTAGCGGTGATCAAAGCACAAGCATTTGGAGCATTGCGGAGAACGCGGACACGAACAAAGAAGTCTTCGGAGGGTGCGGCGAAGGTGGCAATGGAGGTGCTGGAAGCAAGAGGTATTGGGATGGGAGTGGCCACCGGTTCCAAGCGACCGCGTTTGCATAGTGATGACCCTGACATGGAGTGACTCGGGTGACAGGACCAACTCACAAAATCGACAACAAACAATATTCTATTGTGCATCTCCCCCGTTTTCAGCTGGACAGACTGAAATCTAACTGTTTTACTTATGTTCGCCTATTCTCTAATCATCTGTCACATAGTGTTGCATGTAATGATATTGATACCTTCAATGCACGGCACATTCATCATGTACTTGTGTTATGTCTATTATTCTCGCCCGTCGAAATTACACCGGTGGAAGTGAGACAGATTCCAGGATCTCGTGTGCGCACCCTATTCATTGCCGAGGACAAAGAACTTGGGCGGAAATTTATCGTGCGACCCTGAAGTAGAGCAAACCATTGAAAGAAGGCAGTGACGATCTTATTCCCATAGGTGCGTTCACCACGCGTACATGTGGTTAAGTCTAGTTCAGTCTTGGAGTAGCGACATCCCACGGCCCTCTGATTTCGCTGGAGTCGCATAGATGAGTCAGCGGTGCGAACTAACATTAGATGGATCAGATAACATGCTTTTTGTATTTTTGCGCCCAAACAAGCACCCCTGGAGCAATAAATGTCACGGTGATGTACACGCCTATCATCATCGTGGCTATAGACGTCGACAAAGGTGCGACGAGGACAAGCGATAATGCGGTGACTGATAAGGTCACCAAGGTTTGCAAGGCTGTTGAGAAACCCTGTAAATTCGATCAACCTTGCCAGCTCATCGCGGTAACAAGTGGGGACATTTACCGAAAACCGATGACGCAACAACGGAAAAAGGGCAAATATTTGCACAGCAAAAAGAACGAGGGAAAATACGGAGAGGTCGTCAGGCAAACGTGAGGCAAGAACAACAGATGACGATATCGCCGCATTCATGGATAAGACGGACGTTAGTCTGTTGGCTGTGAAGATTGAACCAGCTTCACGAAAGAGCTGATTGCATACCTTTCTTGAGTAAAGGTTCCGGACCTCGTGGACCTCGTAGTGCTATAATCAGCTAAGAGTGTGTTGAGAACAAAGAGGGAGGCCGACAACGCCCATATCGAGTCCGATGAAGTTGCAGCAGTCAAAGTTCTCAAGACGGGGGCTAGACCCATAAGGGCAAGGAAGACCAACAATGATGACTTGAACGCCTTTGAACCTAAGAAAGATGGCTTCAATAAGGGCCTAGAATTCATACGACGTTACCAACGGTTTAGCGGCATATGGCTAGAATTGGAATTACGGAGGATCTCCCATATGCCATATCCTAACACAGAGCAGGACACCGACGTCCAGAGCAACACGCGAGCGTCAAGTAAGCGTTCCTTTAATCTCACGAAGATCGCGAGGAAGATGAGAACTGCTCCAAGATGCTGTGTAATTGCGCAGCAGGAGAAAACCAACGGCCAGTAACTGTAGGGCGTGAAGTTGGCTGGTGCAAAACACGGTTAGAGGTCAAATTAGTGATTCAGCAAATTACTGACGATTCCGCCGCAAGGCCGATAAGAACGAATCTGGTGGTATGAAATTGTCAGGGTATGGGCACCTCTCCCAAAGGACCCTCCTCCACCGAACGATCATTTCAGGTTGTGAAGGCGGGCTTCCCATAGTACGTGAATGCATACTATCCGCCAGTGCCATACGAGCTTCAATGACATCCAGTTTGTGTGGGGTCTTTTCTAGCAGACAACATACCAATGCAATAATGCTCGACCTGGAAGGTCTGACGTGTCTGAGCTCACTGTGTGACGAAGCTGCCGCCACGTGGCTTCAATTATGACCTAGCACACCTACGGCGCCTCGGAATTAGACTCTACAGCATATCCTAACCAATAGCTAGCGATCAGACGGAGCTGTCAATAATAGCTGTTTGATGAACATTTTTGAGGCTTAAGATATCCACGAATCTCGATCATCATGGGAACTGGGCAGGCGATAATAAATATGGTATGTGACAAGTGTCAGGTAAACGTGTTACAGCCTCGTGGGCTCACTGGCCACCAGCGGTTTGTTGGACTGAAAAGGAGAAGCCCAGATAACCCCGAGGAGCGAATCAATGAATCCTGCTGGAGTGAAAGGGACTCGTGCTTGCTGATACGGTGCCGGTTCCGACAGAAATTGAGAGGTGGCCGCGAGGATCATATTCCTTGGGGCACGAGAAAGCCTGGTGGCCAGGGACAAACATTTGAATAGCGCTCTAATATATCGGCCCACATGCCAGACTCACAGCTGGGGTGTACATCGACAAGGATTTCATTCAAATTTCAGTCCCACTGCGGTGAAATTGATGAAAAAAGGCAGGGGGTCGGTCAAATCAGATTCCCACTCACCACAAGTGATTCTTCTTGCCTCGATGCAGGTACAGGTTTGGCCGACTTCGATGCTTCGAGTTGTGCAGCAAGACGACCCCGCTTTGGATTCGACACATGAGTTCCGCGTGCTTGCTCCTGATGTCGAGAAACAGACGGGGTGAATCCCCTCAGGAAGGGCGAACTTCTGAGGAGCTTACAAATTTCAGTCTCCTCTCGGCAGCTTCTGCAGCTGCAGCACGGGCGTCGGTGGAACTCGGATAGTTCCCACCGTTTGAAGATGATGCTGTACTTCTGCCGAGAACTTGGTGGCTGTCTGAATGGGCACTTAGTCTTGAGCAAAGCGAGCCCATGCGGAAGCGTCTAGGTCTGTTGTACGGCTCGGTAGTACGTTACGCGACGGATGATCACTGCTGGTGACAGAGTCAGCTGAATTTGGTGACACCCACGGGCTGGTCTCACGTTTGATGATCATGTGCGTCTCTGCTGTGTATGTACCTCGTTTATTCCTCGCTGCGCTCGTATAAGGACATCCGCATTCCAATTTCAACCGATGTCTTCATGGGTAGTTCGGACCAATAGGACGCGGATGTACGGGTACTCGGGTACAGGAAGCCATCTACAACCGAAACGTCATCTACGTAGGCAATGTCCCGGGAACCACACTGTACTCTCTACTGTCTGGAGGGTGGACACTGCGTTCGCGGAGGTTGTATTCTTCCAAGGGCCGACGAGGCATCCACTCCTAGGAATGATCGAATGATTAATTTGACTCGGCATGGTGATTAGCACACCTCCCACCACCGTCTGCCTACTAGCCACGGTGTGTTGGGGTCCATGCCTGCCTTCAGCATGCGGTTCTTGATCCCGGAACTGAGTAACAAGCCAAAAACAGTCAAAAGGAACAGGGTGACGACCAGCTGGTCCCTTGGTGAATCGCGCTCTAAGTCAGATATGAGCAGTCGTCACAAACGCCAAAACATCGAGGCTCACGGAAACATCTCGCTTCAACATCACCTTCCATGCCCGTTGCCGTGTCAGGATCTGTGTCACCGAGAGAAGCACCGTCACAAATGGAGAGCTGTTGGTCCAAACACCATTGTTTGGTGCAAGAGAAACATGGTTTCGACGGATTGTCGGGAGCATCCATCTGTAAAATAGAATAATTCGACTGGAAACAGATGCCTGCAGGTTTCCTGTTCGACCGTCACGGGAAAGTGGCAAATGGTGGGACTTACATTTACAGAAGTTAGTGATCTCCCACTTGTTTATGGCACCATGAACGGGTATCTGGCCAAGAAGCTGAGCTGCGCGTAGACCAAAACACGGTTTTTCTACGCACGACATGTAATATGAAGACGGATAACAGAAAGAAGGAAATAGTATGGCTGCGGGGTGGTAACATGATGAACCGTGGCTGGACTGGTGTTGTAGCTGACCGCGTAATCCTCTGGTTTAGTGGTTTGGTGTTGAGATCATCAGACATTATTGTCACTACTCCACGCGAGTTTGTGACTACACATCACTTCGATCTTCCTGGAAACCTGAATCCGACCCTACATTCTCAACAAATGGCGGAGTACGAGGATGTCTTGACTAACCAGCCAGTCGTGATCGACAACGTTTGCTCCACTCGCTGAGCGTCGCGTCCTTATACTCATCGTGTTCTCAGGGTTCAGGCGCTATCAAGGCAGGCTTTGCTGGCCAAGATCATCCAAAATGCTTCTTTCCGTCCTTGTATGTAACCAACTCGCGTTTGGTTGGAACTCGATGCATCACACTGCGTTCTAGCGTCGGGCGACCGAAGCATGTACGCGTCATGGCGGGTGCCCTCGAAGGAGACGTCTTCATTGGCCGTCGAGCGCAAGAATTTCGTGGCCTTCTCAAAATCAAGTATCCCATGGAGCACGGGATCGTTACCGACTGGGATGATATGGAACGCATATGGAGTTGGATATACGCCGAAGAACTCGGCACACTCAGCGAAGAGGTGAGACCCATTCTAGTACAACGTGTGTCCCGTATCAAGCATCTTTTTAGCACCCCGTACTTCTGACTGAGGCTCCGTTGAACCCTCGCAGCAATCGCGACGTTGCCGCACAGATATTCTTTGATACATTCAATGTCCCTGCCCTGTTCCTTTCAGTACAAGCTGTTTTGTCACTGTGAGGTCACCATCCGATATATCGACCCGCCACTGACTATGAGAGGATAAAGCTACTCCTCTGGGCGCACGACAGGGATTGTCCTTGATTCTGGTGACGGTGTTACTCACGCTGTGCCGGTATTCGAGGGTTTTTCGATGCCTCATGCAATTCGTCGAGTGGATGTTGCAGGGAGGTGTGTGCAGCTCAGATTGATTACAGCTACGGGAATGAAGAATTTCTCAGAGATGTTACCGACCATTTGCAGTTGCTTCTGAGAAAGTCCGGTCATCATCTACACACAACAGCCGAACGGGAAGTCGTACGGATAATCAAGGAAAAGTGCTGTTATATAGCGTTGAACCCCTCCAAAGAAGAGAAGGACACAATAGGACGTCCGGAGGAATTCCGTTTACCTGATGGAAACGTGGTTCAAGTAAGTTCAGACAATGCATATGCTGATCATAGTTTGAAGACGCTCCAGCTCGGGTCTGAACGATTTCGTGCTCCCGAGATCTTATTCAACCCTGAGCTCATCGGTCAGGAATACGCTGGCGTCCACCAAGTTGTAGTGGATTCCATCAATAGGGTCGATCTGGATCTGCGTAAGAGTCTCTTTTCAAATATCGTCCTAAGCGGGGGTAGTACTTTATGTAAAGGTGGGCCATCAATAGTTGCTCGACTGGTTGGGTTGCACTTCATTGTGTGTATTGTCAATTGCAGGTTTTGGTGATCGGCTCCTCAACGAGGTCAAGAAGTTGGCCCTGAAGGACGTCAAGATTAAAATCTACGCACCACCAGAGCGGAAGTATTCAACATGGATAGGTGGTTCTATACTTGCAGGGTTGGGCACTTTCAAAAAGGTCTGGGGGTTGCATAGCGATGAAGATGAACTCACGTTTTATATAGATGTGGGTCTCGGCGGAGGAATATCAAGAAGATCCAGATGTCATACACAAGAAATTGGGCTTTTAGGGCTTGCGGTCTCGTCACCACCCTGCGTCAACCTCACATGATACCCAGCATATTCAATCGATGTTGTAATACTCTTAGATCTCGGCACTAATGGGAGAGCTCTTGTCTGCATGTGCATATGATCCACGGTGCAGAAGATAGGATAACATGTACCATATGTATAACTTTGCCACGTTTACTACAGGTGCGGGTAGACCATATGTCATGAAGCAGGAAAGGAACTGGATAGCCCAGCTTCGGCTCAAAACAACTACTTTCCCTTGCCCTTCTTGGGAGGCTCTGCGGCCTTGGTCTTCTTGGTTCCCCGAACCTAGCATGCGAAACTTCATGAACCAACACCAGAGGGGTAATCGAAACTTGACAAACCTTTTTCGCGCGGTTTTTTCTTTCGTGCCGTAGCTTGCGAGAAGGCTTCTCGACCTTGGGCATCATACCACTCTGGGAACATAAGGTCAGGGACGCCAATAGCAACATATGAACGATCGACCAACCCTGATCAGGCGGTACTTGGGCTCGAATTTCTTTTGCGAAGCCTCATCATCGTAGATGAGAGCGAAGCCTGTACTTCTTCCACCACCAAACTGTGTTCGGAAACCAAAGAGGACAACACGGTCCTTGTCAGATTTGTACAACGTTGCAAGCTTTTCCTGGAGGTCGGATTTAGAAACGTTGGGGCGGGAAGGGTGGAGGACATCGAGGATGAATTGGCGACGACAGAGAAGACGGTTTGTCACAAATTTGCGCGTTCGCAGGGTAACGGGTGCCGAATTATCAGTCTGGAAGACTCGTCAGAATACTCAAGGACATCCAATTTATCATGACGACATCCAACGCTCCCCGACTGTGGTGCATAGAGAACATTGGAGAGATGGATGTAGGAAGAAGTTCCACGGCGTGTGCTCACCATGCTTGAGACGATCGACTAGCGTCCTGCGACGTTTTCTTCCCCGATGTCTTGTAAGAGAGAGTTCAATCAGTAGCGAGTCAGACTCCGTCCGGCAGTTTCCGATCATAGCCACCTCCGATCAGAAATACGTAAGGAAGACCTTGAAGTATGTGCAGGTCCTATGTGCGTGCGTGGTTGCCGTTGCCGTCCGTGGCTTACAGGCTCCAACCCCAGACGACCTTTTCCGCATCCTATTTGAGAGTCTGTCTTGGGGCTTTCCGTTGGCACCCGGCGTGATCCCCGGGCCTGATGGTCCCACCACTACGAATACAAACACGCAGTGATCAACATAGCGGATTGGAAAATATTTGTGGCTATCGCGTCGACGTTCTCGCTGCATTTTCCTATCTATTACCCGGTATCAGGTCCAACGAAGTCTTTTCCCTTTGCTCCCTGCATGTTTATATCCCATCTCAGCTCTTACCTTACTCGTCTTGGAAACGCCCAATGACCACGTCCGTTTCCATGGTCAGCTAGCTCTGTCATGATTTGGATATGACTGGAAACAGCTTACCAGTCTGCGCTCTTGGTGACTCCTCTGGTTACCGTGCACATCCTGGCCGCGGTACTGCAGTTCCCGTTGTGGATCCGTAGTATTTTCCCTTTGCCTCTTCGTGTGTTAAGATTTTCAATGGCACAAGGGTCTGAAAAGATTGTGTTTATAATTCTTGTTTGAACATGACCCTAGGTGCTTACAGGGGAGGACTCTCGTGTTATCGTCTCTCGAAGCTCGGATCTCTTGCGGACCAGCGGGTGGAGGGAGAATGAGGTCGTCCCTTTACATGTGGATGAGGTTGCATGTTCAATGTTGCTGTTATTTGATCTCATGAGGCGTCTGTCATAGCCTGGAGGATCCCAAGCGAGTGCAGAGGTAGTGTCTGGATAACTGGCAAGTCAGACATTACTTTCCTCCGTCCGGGAATCGGCCCAACGCAGACTCGAGTGCGGTAAGTAAAGTAACAGACCGAGTTTCTGAAGTTTCGCCTTGTCTTCGTGATGACACCACAAGCTGCGCATCCGTCAAGTAAATAGTTCAGTCGACAACAGCAGGGTTATAATTTTACTTTTACACAGGTTCTTCGGTCAGTGCTTTGGATATACCCCGCCATGCAAGTCAACACTGAATGCCAATGATTATCAGACCGTCGCACGGATTCTCCTGGATGTACCAACCAGAACAACGCCCTTGCATACATTCAACGTTCCATACCCCTTTGATCGACGTACAATCTTCTCCACGAGCATCCTTCGAGCGACCTCCAGTGTCCCAGATCATGTTTCGGATCAACACATTCATAGTCGCTCAAATCTCCAGCTGTTAGGATGGGGCATGCGTCGAGACCAGCTGGACACGATGCTTCGTGATTTGAGACTGTGCTGACGCGGACCGTATCCCGGGGACGGAGACGGAGAAGCGTGTCGTGATGGTGAAGCAGCTCTTTGACAAGTCAAGGTTGACCGCGACCAGACAGAACCAATCCCACATGCCGGGAATAAAAGTGCCTCCGGGTTCGCGGGCACACAACTAGTAGCCCGAGCGCTCCAATACCATCCTGATGGGCACCGTCCATCGGAGAGACCGGGGTCGCGTCGGGGAAGGCAAGTCAACTGTTCGGAAAACCTGTCAATGGGTGAAACGAAACTTAACCAGTCCGCCGTCCGATCATTCTCACCAAAACTCCGTAATGCCACGGGCCCCTGAGCATCGGGTGTATCCGACCGTGACTTGGATGCACTTACCTTCCGCAGGAACCCACACATAGTTGGGAGGACCGACAAAGAACCTGAATACGCAACGTCCACTGATACTGGATTTGCAGGTAGGCAGACGAACAATTCTGTGCAAGGATAAGCGCGACATAGGCTTCCGTACCCGACATGCTTACGGCTTGGCCAATACCAGCTACCCTCTAAAGGACAGACCGCTTCGGGGCTAGAGTGATATGAATCGGTCTTCTATTCATCATAGGGAGGAAGCCGACTTACTCAGGGATGCTCTGAAGGGACTGTCTGCCGAAAGGTATGCAATTTTTAATCGGCTCATACCAAAATTCATTTGAAGAGCAATTCCCAACGTTGTTCATTAATGTCCCATTCGTTAAAGGGAATGAAGTGGCCGATAGTATTCGAAAGAGCGTTCGGATCAGAGGCATTGAGAAGAGGGCACAGCCCATGCATAGAGGGATCAGAAAGGTGGGGCAAAGATAGATGCGGAGTCGGAATGACAGGCGACAAGCCTCTTCTCTTTTACGCTTTCACTTAGTTTTGTACCCCATTTGGTGATTCGTGGTTCTTAGTACATTCCACTCATTATTGTGTTCCTCGTAAGGTAGTCGCTTATGTCCACTAAAATTATACCATGGCCGCATTTTGCACAGGTCTGCCAGACAATGGAACCAATCAGACACCCTGGAGTGAAATTCATCAGATTGCAGGGAACTCTTTACTCTTTTCCTGGCTGCCCATGAACCGAATAGGATAAGTAGTTGGGTATTACACTTATTTCATCAAATGTTTCCACTTCATCCTACATGGGCACGTGAGTGTGGTCGGTTCACCGTCGAGGACCATGCTTACCAGACTTTTCTAGCACTGACAACGCCTTTTGCAGTGCACGCGTAGAGAAATACCGAACATCTGCGTCGCTGTCGTTCTTCTGTTGCTCCAGGACGGGGATAACCTTCTGCCTTACGAAATCCTTGCCTTCTGGAGCGTCCCTGAATGAAGTTGCCAAAACCTCCAGTGCCTTTGCGACGTTGAATCGTATGTTGGGGATGGGGTCAATGGCGAGTTGTAGTAGAGGGGTTATGATCTCTGCTTGGATGATGGGCAAAGTTAGAGTGGGTGAGATGGTCTGCAGAACCGCGTTAGCCTGGGCTGGGGTTTCAGTGGCGGTGGACAGACCGTGATGGCTTGCACAGTAGTCATCCGATACAGGTAATTAGGATGTTGACCCATGCCGACGACCTTGGGTACGATTGCAACCTTGGCCCATTCGACACCAAACACTTCAGTCAGTTTTTTGAGGTTGGTTGTAGCTGCCTCGCGTATGCTAAATACGGTGTCACCCAGCCAGGACATGCATAAGTTCCCGAGTTGCTCATCGAAGAATGGTTTCCCTAATTGAGTCGCGAGAAGAGGAATGTATTCGATGATCGCTTGCCGGACGCGCCATGATTTGTCTTCTGCCAGTTCAATAATGGCAGGCAGGAGGCTATCCGACAAGAGCTCGACGTCAATCACTAGAAGGAATCTGAATCAGGCGAGAACGTTCATTTATGTTGTTGGAATTCTTCATACCACCATTGACTGTTTCAAGTTTGCTGATAACATTCAGGCGTACCTCGGGGAACTCGTCCTTTAGTAGATGAAGGAATAAGGGGAGCAAGTGTTCAACGGTTGCTTCACGACCGAGAAGTGGAGCCAGTCCACTAATTTGGTTCGCGAGAGCAGCTCTGACATGTTGTGAAGTATCGTGTGACAAGTCCCTCACGCAAGGTACGATGCGTGCCAAGATGACATCCCTTTCGAGAAGCTTAGAAAAGCCTGGAAATTGAACGAAATCAACATTGTGATTGTATGAAAACGTAATAGTCGAAATACCCGGGATCTGACCAGCAGCAGCGGTCCGAACTTCTGCCTCATTGTCTTTCAAAAGCTGAACGTACTGCGCGATCAATTCCTCTCTGACCAAGTCTGCTCCGACTCCTTCGGCAAGCTGAGTGGGATGGTTGATCAGTATTCTTCGCCACAAGGTTCTGGTTATGGCGCACCTCGTTAAAGTGCGTAGCAGCCATGTACCGCACTCTCCAGCTCTTGTCGGCAACGGTATGTCTTATCTGTTTCAAGAGCTGTTCTTTTACTTCGGGCGGGCTAAGTTGCTGGGCGATAGTGACGAGATCTTCGACTGTTAATAGGCGTACGGAATCCTGATCGTCGGACTGAAGCCTGCGATAAACCGGGAGACCATCTGAGAGTACGTGGTGCTTGGAGAGATTCTTGACGAGAGGCTGTGTGAACATGATCGTCAGTAGGTGGCAAGATCGTCAAGAGTAAAAGACGGACACCAAGCCACCGTGCAGCGGCACGTCGCACCATGGGGGTGTCGTCTGCACCAAGGGCGGCGAATCCTTTTCTCAACTCGTCCTGAACGACGGGCGACACTTTGGAGTAAACAGGCGAATAGAGTGCGGCGGAGGAAGTCCGGGAAGTGAACCATTCGCCCTGGGACAAGCGCTTTAAGAGGGGAATGTAGGATTCTTCTATCTGGCTGGCGGACAAAACGGCAGCTATTTTCGAGATGGACTCTGCAGCCTTGCGACGCGGATATGAGACGAAAGGATGTAGACGAGGAGCGGAAATACCTTGTCTCTAACCAACGTTTCTTCTACAGCGGAGAGATTCTCTAAAGGACCCAGGAGAACGTGAGCGTACTGCGGCCCGCCGATGTATTCCTCGAAATTTCGACCAAGCTCTTCTGCCAAGGCCAACAACACCTCGTCTTCGTCGTCGACGGAGTCCTGGAGGAACGGAATGAGCTCGTCTCGCGCGCGAACTGGTCCTAGCGCGAGTGCTATTGTGGGTATGCTGTGGATGGCATTGAGTCTGAGTTGAACGTCTTCTGACCTGAGCTCGTCCATTAGGACGGCAATCGGGGCGATCTGCGGGGAGATGAGCGGGTGGCATCTCGGGCACGAGGAAAACAACGAACGTCTTCTAGATTGAAGGAGGGGTCCATGGTGCAGGGACGATTCTGAGAAAGAGTGAATGTCGTCTAGAGAGTCCTTTTGGGGGACCGCCACGCCACGCCAACCCTCAGCCACAGCCAGCAGCATGCCCGTGCAACTCGCCGACGGTCGTCTGATGCTCAACCACCCCAAGGCAGGTCCGCACCCGGCCCTGTGTGCGCCATCTCACATGCGGTCTAGGGGGCATCGGCTGTGCTCCTCCTTTACGGGGCCACAGTCATCTCGTGGAAGGCCGGCACTGTCCCCGTTGAGCGCCTGTTCGTGTCCTCCAAGGCCGCGCTCGACGGCTCCAAACCCGTGCGGGGGGGCATCCCCGTCGTATTCCCGTGCTTTGGCCCACCGAGCCACCCAGAACATGCCCGCCTCGCGCAACATGGCTTCGCGAGAAATCAGGTGTGGACATACGACGGCATCGTGACGGACGACGCGGCAGGTGTATCCGTCCGTCTGAGTGAGCGATCTACGTTGATCCGTCTCTATGTGCTCAACAGGACGTGGCAGCATTGGCCCCAACGCCGAGCATCAAGGCTGCATACGATCGATCGTTCCAGCTTGCGTATGTGGTGACACTGACCGAATACGAATTGAGCACGGATCTCCGTGTGACAAACACGTCTACGTCGAGCGTCTATCCGCTAGAATTTCAGGCACTGTTGCACAATTACATTCGTGCGCCGGCCAAGGATGTGCACGTCTTGCCGCTGCAGAACCGTACGTATTACGATAAGACGGAGACAACCGAACAGGGACGGAACACTGCCAAGACGGAGACCCGCGCGGCGGTCGACGTGCAGAAGTACACGGACTCTGTCTACGAAGACGCCGGGCAAAGGTACGAGGTGACGTGGCCGGGCGGAGGGGTGAAAATCAAGGCGTCGGGGCTGAAGGACGTGGTGGTGTGGAACCCACAGGAGGCCGTGGGAAGCAAGATCGGAGACATGGAAGACGGGGGATGGTACGTCGTGCAGGGATGGACGGGTGGGGAGTACTCACGATCCGACAGGGAGAAATACGTCTGCGTCGAGCCCGGACATGTGAGGGGATATGCAGCGGTGGAGCCTGGGCGGACGTGGGTCGGAGGACAGGTGCTCTCTGTGAGCGGAGAATCAACACATTGTAAGCGTCAACGTACACCCTGCCAATATGAATGAGAGTCGTCAGGGTCTCGTTGCTTTTTTCCATCTCCACAGTCGCTACAGTACATGAGTGTTGCCAAACAACCCCGACGTCCAAGCGTGCAGCCACCCGCGGTCGCTGCATCGCCGACGGTGATGACGCGTGACCAGTCCTTCTCCCGCAAATCGACCGCCAGTCTCCCACCACCCCCCTCGGCAAACCAGCAGGACGACCCCGCCCTCGCCGACGAGCTCGACTACATCACCGTCTCACCACCCGCCATCGAGCCAGACAAGTCTACCCGCCAGCTCGACAAGGCGTCCCGCATCCTCGGCGTCTCACACAGACGCTCCATGGAGCCCATCCCCGCCTCCAACAGGACTTCCATCCTCTCCACTCGCTCCGTCCCCAACACCCCCACACAGCACATCCCCACCCTCCCCCTCACCTCCCTCTACCTCGTCTCCGGCCTCCCCAAGAGCCCCCACACCTGGACTCTCGCCGATCCCGACTCCGTCCTCGGCCTCCACCACTCCGAGGGTGCCGTCGCCCGCTGGTGGAGGCCAGAGGTCCTCGGCAGCACCGTCTCTCCCGGCGCCGGCGGGGGCAAGAAGAAGAAGAAGAACGCCAAGGGTGAGCCCACCGAGGTCCTCAAAGGCGCCGGCGCGCTCTCCAAGGCCGAGGTCGGCAAGATGCTCTCCAAGGCACTCAAGGTTTGGTCGCGCTCTTCCTCCTTCCCCTCCTGCTCACCGCTCCTTCCCAGCTTTCCTTCACGCGCGAGGTCGAGATCATCGCCTCTACTCTTCAGCCCGCGAGCACCATACACACTTTCACCTTTACCCTTCCCGCTCCTTCTACCCCCCTTGCACCAGCCCCGTCCGACATTGGCTTGCTCAGAGGCTCTGTCCTCACTGCAGATCGCTCTTCGGCCGCGCCAACTTTCACATATCCCTACACGGACGACCCATTTGCCAACGCCCGTCCTTCCTCCGCCTATCTTGGTCCTTCCTCCGTACTTGCGCCGCCTGCCGGCCCCCCTTCTCCCATGTACGAGAAGCAAGCTGGCGCCGGTGTCAGTGGAAGTGGCACTATCACTTACCATGGCGTGTGCTTGACCGTCTGGAGTCATGCAGATGCAGAGAGGAGTGCTGCTATCCGGAGAACGCTCGAAGCTGGTCGCGCCAGGAAGGAAAGCGCGCAGTCTTTGGTCGCTTCTCGCCTCAAGGTCCTGCGGTCCTCCATCGGTCACGGGTCTTCAGGCAACTCTCCCGCTGAATCTGGTCGTCGTGTGGGAAAGCGCAGCGCACGCGGCCCCTGGCCGGGCACAGACGGCGAAACTGACGGTGAAGGCGCGGAAACAGATGCAGGTGCCATCAGCGAGAGTGATTTCGACGTCGCGAGCACCATCGGTGGTCACGGCCCTGGTGAGAGCACCCTGTTCCTCCCAGGTGACACCGTATTTTGGCTTCCATATGCGTTGTGTGAGTATCATCATTCAATGTTGTCAACGCCTTCCTGATCTTGGTTGACACAGCGCTCGTATCTCGTCATCCCATCTATGACCTTATGAGGGACTATCTGACGCTCTCCTGGGCACGTTTCTCCAAGGATGTGCAGTCTCATACGTTGCAAATTTCAAAAATTCTCGCACATCCTGCCCCGCGTGCAGGTGAACTCATCAAACTCGATGCTTCCCTCTCCCCTCTTCTTGGGCGTTCGTCGGCTGGTCCATCCGCGAGCAACAATAGCGAGGACACCAGTCTTGAAGTCATTGCCAGGTTCCCTGGAGGTCTCGATTTCGGTAGGGGGTTGGTTGATATCAATTTCACCATGTGGCCGTTGTTCAAGTGCTTGAACATTGACAACGTCTTGACCGTCTGTGAGGTTCGCATCCCAACTCCCGTGTTCTGCGTTTCAGTTAACCCTGACTGTCTTCCAAAGATTGCGTTGGCACCCACTGGTCGTGTCTTATTCTTCTCCCGATATCCTGCCATGCTTGGCGTGAGTGGACAGTTTCTTCCCTGCTTCATACCTTATATCTTTATTATGCAGGTTGCCGTCTCAACCATCAAATATCTTGTAGAGCTGCGTGGGTGGAATGGCATTGCTCTGCCTGCAGTCCATGCACGTGACGCCAAAATCTACATCGACGACCCTGGTCCCTGGATCCTTGGCCTAGCTACCGAGGCGAGGTATAGCGTGCGGGCTGCGCCCGAAGTTTGTGTCGTTGATTTGTAAGTCGCACTTAGCACTGATTTATCGGATGTCTCACATCATGCGCATAGGGACATCAATTACTTGAGTTGTCCTTCACCACCGCCAGGCATTGTCTCCATCAAGCAGCAGCGCGAAAAGTATAGACAGCGACTGCTTGCCGCCTTTGAGCCCCACTATCATCCAGATCACAGCGTTCCTTCGTATGTCCACCATGGTGGTTTCTGTCCCCCGGTGTCTGATGCTTTCATTTCAATAATAGCGAGTTCAAAGAAGCTTTCCCTGCTGGTCGGTTTCGCCCAGTATGCAAAGTGCAGGCAAAGAGAGGCGGGGAGATGGCTGCAGTCGCCGATACCATCAAATCCCCCGAGTGGTGGCATTCGACACGTATCATTCAGGCATTCGACGCGGTGCTCGAGGATAAGGTGAACTAGTTTGTGGTAACGCAAGGATCATGCTAACTCGATCATAGTTTAGGAAACCTTCTTTTTTCAAACGTCTTTCATCGTTCGGCACTGCTCGTCGTCTTCCACAATTGACTGTTGCCGAACAGCACATTCAACTCTCGATCCGCAAACGTGCTACTGCTTTCGTTGATGCCCGAGATGACCTTGAGACAAAGATTGGCCGACTCTCTCGCCGTCTCAACTTCCTCATGACCGAAGCTGACTTATGGAGAGACAAATTCGTGACGTTTGAGCAGTACGCTGAGAAGTTAAGCGTGGAGGCAGACCAGTTGAGGGGCAAGATTGGCAAGGAACAGAGGGAGACCAAAAGATTGAGTGGTCTCGTCACGTTGACGGCTGCCGAGAAAGCCAAGCTACAGACCCGTGAGTGGACTTTACCAGCTGGTCTTCAGATGATTGATTGGAAATACACCGTCAGGACTGGTCGAAACCGAGCGAGCACACAAGGACGCTCTCGTAGAACTGGAACGGATGCGGGATACGATGGAACGTATGGAACAAGAGCGTGCAGAAATGGTTGCCGAAGTCGAAGCACAGATCGAGCGTGCGCTCGCGTCCATGGCCGTCGACGTCGATGAGTCTGACTATGGCGGAGAGCTCTCATCCCGCCCTGCTTCTCGTATGTCTGTCTCTCCCAGTGGGACGCGTTCGAGGCGGTCGAGTGATGCTGTGAAGAATGAAAGCAACGGATCCCGACTGCGCAGCTTTGGCACGGAGTCAACCCTGGCGGAGGCATACGAACGCGGGACGGATGATACGTTAGTTGCCAGTAAATCCGAGAGGGACGACACCATCACGGAAGAGGAGGAGCCTCCAGCGTCGCCGTCAAAGAAGAAGAGATTTTCCGCCACAGAAGTTGTACAGGATGGCATGATGGCCGTCGACGAAGGCATCAGCGAACGCAGCGATAAGATCGCGCAAAAGGTCTTGCAGATCCAGCAGAAGGTCAGCGGATTTGTGGTTGTTGGTTTCGTCCTCTGTTGATCTGTTCCGTTTAATAGTTGGAAATGGCACTAGCTTCGGATAACGTTCAAGACCGGAAGAAAAGGTCTGCGGGACACAGGAACACTGGGTCTGATTATGCGACTGACGAGCGTGCCGACGAGAGTTCGGATGCCGCTGTGCCTGTTCGCCCGCGTCAGCCACGGGGAACCAAGCTCATAAACAACCCTCCCGTTAAGGCGAAACGCAGAGAGCGCAGCGATACGGCATCCACGAATCGAACTGGCACCCCCACTGCTACCGCCCGCCATTCCGTTGACACCGCCGCTTCGGCGACACCACGACACTCCTCCACTCCAAATGGCTCGCCAGTACTACTTCGAGAGGACAAGATGCCAAGACAGCTTGGTTCCGAGACGGAAGGCACCGACCTTCAAACACCCACCGCGGAAGCAACTGACACGATGACGCAACCACCACTCCGGAAAATTGCATCCGGTGCTTCCTTGACGGCACTCTCTCCCGAGGTGCCAACCACTGCGCCAACCACTCCTGCTCTGACACCAGCCATGACTACTACTACTGATGAGTCCGACACCGACTTCCAGAGTGCCTATTCCACGAGCCCACGCGACAGTTATGGCAGCTTTGAGAGTAAGAAGGTCATGCAACATGACTCTGACGACTCGGGAACATCCACGGACATGGAGAAGAGGCACGTAACAGAATTCACCGATTTGCCTATGAGGGCACGACTCTCAAGCACAGCAACCGCCATACCCCATACCAATTCAACCCTGTCCGACGTGACCGTCATAGCGAATGGGCGTTTGGCTGCACGTTCGCGACAGGTGACTAACTAACGTGTTCGCTAGTAATATACCCACCCCGATGGCATACCATCGACATCGGAATCCGCTAACCCGCCAATCTTTTCTCCCCGCACTCCTTTTCGCTTTGGTTATTTCATTCGTATTTGTCTATACCCTATCTCACATGTTCAACTTCGATGCATACATTACAATTTACTTCAGCGTAGTACAGGGATGCTACACAATACAGTGACTGATTATCCGATGTGGTCTATTGGTGGTCTGCTAGTCCATTCGGCGCTTATTATTGAATGCTTTCACTACCGATGCAATTTGTCCAAAGAACCACATTTGCGCGTTCTTGTCAGGTATCAGTACAAACTTGTCGTGATCCTTGCCCGATTTGTGAGAGAATCGAATGCCGTTATCCTCTGTAATGACACCCTGTACCATGGTTAATGCCAACTCCCATTCGAGGCGCAGCCTTTTAGACCAAAAGGAGAGTACTCTTGCAGAAGTCAACAAAACGACATTGTCGCCACCTGCATTGTCTGTCCAGACATTCAACGTCTACAGCGAATACTCAGCTCGACACTCACCGATGTGAGCAACATAGCATTCGTTCCTATAAGCACCTTGTTCCAGGTCTCTCATCCAATACTGACCAAGTGCCTCGCGACTCGAAAACGGCTGGAATCATCACGATCCTCAGAGTCCAAACCGAGGCGCACCATGAACGTTGTACTTACCACTAGTACACCATCTGGAGGGACGTGTCTTGGCTAGAACAAAGTAGTGTAAAGACCCTGCACGAATGATATGACGGCTTGTCGCCACTTACAGGTCGAACGCGGTCTCTCTCCGGTTTATCAAAGACCGTCGTTGTGTTCCTTATACCTGGCGCAGAATCAACTATCACGAACGATAGCAGACGGGGACCTGAGTACCTTCAGAGACGTTTGATGCGAGGTCGAATACTCCGACCGCAGGTTTGGTCAGTGCACTGTCGTCGCGTATGAGATGGGTGCTACCACGAATGACATGCACACATACCCAACCAAACCCTTCCCTATGCCCTTGAAGAACCCAATGGCACCTTCTGTCTCTGCCCCTTGGATGGGCTTTGTCTAGTATTTCATGAGATGGCGGATCGATGTTGTCAGTTGGTTTAGCGTACCACGATGCCCTCCATGGCACTGACAACGCTGGTGGCGAGCGCTTCCCCCCCTGCGGTCACACCATAGCTAACAAGGGTTGTGAATACGGGACCAGATACCAAAGATATGATTGATTCTTACATTGCATGACGGGGTCGATTGCGGCGCTGTGACAACCGACGTTGCGCTTGGTATTCCTCATCAAACGTTGCGGCGGATAAGCCTGGAGGCAGGTCACACGTTGTCTTCAAAGAAGAGAAAGTCATCCAACCTTTGCCCAGGCTACTCGTGAACTTGGTGACACTATCAGATAGACCGAACACCGTCTTCTTGACAAAACTAGCAGCGCCCTGGGCTTTGGGTCAGAACACTTGCAGTTGAGCAAGCAAGCAAGATATACTTTCGCGATTCCGATCCCCAGTTCTTTGTTGCCATGCATGACAACGCCATGGTACGGTGCATAAAAGATGTCTGCCACACCTGAACTCACATTCGTGAAGAGGCCGACTGGATTCCCAATGAAGTCTGCGGAGCCAAGAATGCGGTACAGTTGTCGCAGAACATCTTGACGGTAGTGGTACGTGATACGATTCTGAAGTTCCGGGATCGTCAAACGCATATCTGTGATGGCGAGGGCGTTGAGCTCAAGGGGTGCATCATTGATATTCCCCAGTGTCATGGTCAGCGCATTTACGACCACTGCCAAGGGATTCCGAATGCTCAACCTGTTATGGCATGAGAAAATTGGGCAGTGGCGTGCAATATGTAGGCTTACTTCTCTCCACTGCTAACTCTTTCGGTTCGCATGAAGGAGAGGGTAAGCTGGATGGGTTGCAATTGTAGCAATTCAAAGTAAACATCTTGTCCGGGAGCAATAGGCTGCGGATCAGGAATTGTCTCCGGGTACTGGATTAAGATACTTCGGGAACAGGTGAGCCATGATCCATTTTTATGATATCAACTCACTCATCTATGTTCTCCTCCCATGATGCGCCCTTGACCTGCGTGAGATCATAGACCGCAAAGAGAAAATCTTCATCTGTTTCAATCGTCAGGGCTTGCAATAGAATCGAGCAGTATTTGACAAAAAGGACCCCGTGCTCTATGAGGCTGTCAGGAAAGGTGCAATACTTGGTCCTATATTTTCCCTACCTTGGTCCTTTAGCCACACAACAGAGGCTTGTATCGCTGGAGGGACGGCAGCCGTTCCGCTGGCTTCCTTGGAAACAGGGCTTGGTTGTAGGAGAACAGGATACAGTGCGTCGTGTAGTTGGTTATCAATTTGCAGAGACCCACAACATAAAGTGACGGCCTGCGAGACTGGAGTGTTGTTGTACTCGAAACGCAAGAACTCTATTGAGGCATATACCACCTCAACCATCTTGCGATTGATGAGAGATACTCCTATCCCAGCGAGATCAACTTCAACCCTCAGAGTAGGTGAAGCATCCTCTGAAACTGCCTCGAAGGCCTCGACACTTCCCAGTGTATCTGATCGGGACAGAGAGCCTGTAGTCTGGTGCTTAGGTTTGTAGAGACTGCGCTCTGCGACGTAATTAGTGATTCGTAACATCTGTTTCTGGCGGTCCGCCCGCACGTCCAGCGATACGGCGCGTATTCGCTGTCGATCCTGAAATGCTGGTCAGGAAATCCAAGATAAAGTACCAATTGGGACAGACATGGAATTTGAATGGGACAAGAACACCGATTTCCATGATATCAACCACGCGACGCGCATCGTTGATTATCAACATGAGCTTCTTCTCCCTTGCAGCAGGTTGATCCCAGGCGTACTGTGTGACGGAGTGCGGTGCGAGCTTGTATCGCCGTATGCCGGATTTCGTTGCTTCTACTTCATTTCGGCCCGAATCCTGAATACAATTGTTAACCAGCGGCGCATATATTAAAATGAGAGTTACCCATTGGCAGACTAAAACGGTATAATCACTGGCATTCTCTAGTTCAAAGGGCCATCCATCTGCCTTTGAAAAAGTAACGAATATCGTGGAACCGTCGATTTTGGTGTCTGCTGTGATAACATCCACTTGGTTGTCGTCTGAGGCTCTGGGCACTCGAAGATGAATCTTTCCGATGTCCTGAATATTAACAGGGGGGGACCTAATAATCACGGTTCAAACTCGAAAAACTCTCTTATCCTTAATCACGTACCATCGCGCGTTGAGACCGGTGTACGCGATGGTCAGAAGTTTCTCCTCTCCAGCCTGCATAATCTGTAACGGAACACGTTCACCTGGTTCCAGTGCAGCTCGACCACGGGGTAGCCCTTTGTATTCGCGGAATTGAATGGGGTAAACGAGATCGTTCTTCAGCATAAACCTGGGCGAAATCGTGATCACTTTTGTAAGCTTGTACTTGCCCAGTCCTTCAGTCCATGATAGTCCGAAGTGGTATTCCTCGTTCTTTTGTCTCGTAGACGGAATTACCATTTCTGCGTCAGCGGCTGGAGCTTCGAGGCTGAATACCTTCCGACCATGAGAAGAACATCAGCACTCATACACATCGAAACCATGTAAAGGCTACTGCACATTCGACCAACCCGATTCCCCAACCTTGAATATAAATGCGTGGGCGTTGTCCTGAGGATGGGACAACACTGATCGTGCGATTAGTTTGGTAGTTAGTCAGTAATGAGGCGGCGGAACTTACGGAATGGCACGGGGGTAGCCAGGACGTCTATGACATACATAAATAAATGACATCACAAGAGGTAATGTTTATACCTGGTCGAGTATCCCCAGCGACGTCCAAGGGTGAAGAGACACGATTGGACCGAGCTGTCTTCATATTGAAGCTCATAGCCGACTTGTTCACGACAAGGTAAGGAGAGTAGATCTGAACTTTGAACGCTCCCCCAGACTCGGGATATCGACTCGATAAAAGTTAGACTGCGACTGTTTGTATAATAGAGAAATCACGTACACATAATTCAGGCTGAGGCGGAGCTTGCGATTGCTTTGATCGCGAAGGGACAGCCGAGACTCGATATCAAAGTCAGACTGGCGATCTGTATTGATGATCGCAAAGTCGCTTGGCCCGAAGACTCCACAAACATAAGCACTGCGCTCCCCAAGGAATTAAAACATATTTACCTGTATCCTGGACCTCCACGTTGAGTAGGATCAAATGGTTTAGTTCTACTGAGTGTACTGGCATCACGCCACCCTTTCTGAGGTAGCTTTTCCAATTCTGGTCAGCGTTTTTGTCGTATATACGGTATTGGAGATTATAGGGTAACAGGTTCTCCAGCTCGATCGGAGCACGAAGGTTGAGCTTGATTTTGGGTATTTTTCTGAGAGGCGCATGAGGACATGTGAAGGAGTAGGATGTCGCACTTGCCGTGCGGCGGGTTCAACAAAGTCTGTTTTTACCCATGCCTGGAAACGGAAGGGTGCCTCCCGTTGATCGTTGTGAGGACAACTAATGGAGAATGACCTCTTGGCAATTAAGTCTTCGAATCGCAGTGACGAACACCAGCGATAGCCAAAGCCCTCTACAGCGGTGTTAGTGGCCTTCACGACGTTTTGGGTCGTTCTTACGGTCTGGCTGGAGTTTGACTCTGTTTTGTGTGACGGCTTCGATGGGTAGTGCATAGTCGTGGCCAGGTGCTTCATGACAATTAATACGGCAACTCGGATATTAAACGAGGACCGACCGATCTTTTCTAACGAGTACACTGGATGCCCGGTGTGGTCCACCAGCATGAGTTCCAATGGGTAGAACGTCTGGTTCACCACCAAATAAGTTGAGCGCAGAGTCACTACTTTGACGTTGTCCTCCACGGTTACAGCGCATAGCAGACGATCGGCATATTTCTCCGTCCGAGGTCGCAGAGAGAAGGTGAATTCACCTTCCCTGTTAACTGGAATGCCTCGAACGGCTTCCCAGGGTTTACCGACGATCTGAACGCCGATATTATGCTGTTCTGACGCTGTGCCGTGCTAAAGATTGGTCAGCGCAGGGCTGGGACAGGTGGTGACGAGACCTACTTCCCGCATCATCTTCCAGTCGTCAAAGCGCCAGTCTATGATTTGATCATGTATAAGTTTGACCACATTGCTCTCTTGCATGCCGCTGCTAGTGTCGTTATCCGACCAGACGAAAATGGGAGAACCCGTGCGGTTCCGAATGCGATATGGAGCATAACTCCCGCGATCTTTTTGCAACACCTGTTCTCGCTCTCGTCCAAACACGTTGATAGATGTTATCAAAAGCTCGGCGAATGTAGTGCTGATATTGAGATCTAGGCGCTCACGAGCCGCCATAGAGACTCTAAGAGCGCTTGTAATATGCTCCTTATTTAACTGTCACAATGAATGTTAGAACCATTCTGATGGTCAGGCAGGTAGAATCACCAATATCGTAAACTTCCAAGGGTCGATCACTGCCAACGAAAGGTCAAATATCTAATGTTTGAAAATGAAGAGTCATACAAGGTTCCCAATGCGAATTTGTGAGATTCCAGTAATTGATCTGTGTTTCTAGCACGGCTGACGCTTGGAGCTGAATATTGCTCATGTGGATTTGATGTGATCGATGCCGACAATAAGAACTAACCGTGGAGGACCAGTCCTTGGCCATCAAGATGAAGGGCTTCATATTGAATTGGAGCATTGGTTGTTCGTGCAGGTCCCCGATCAGGATCAATCTAAAGCCATTAACGGTCCCCTTCATCTGTGGAAGTGTTGTCATGTATCATTTCCATGGACATGACAATGCGTTCGTACCTGTTCCTTTGATATAACAATGTGTGCGTTCCCAAGTGATTGTCGCGCAGCTACCATTGACGACGCGGACGGCATAGTCCGAGTTGGCATGTTCGAGGCTTGTCTGCGATCAGGCCCGGCGCCTTCCTGCGATCTGGCATACAGTTCAACTGCCCTTGTGGCGATCGAAGTGATAAGCGTGATATCGCGGTAAGAGGCTCGAAAGACTATTTCCGTGGACGATGTTTCAATCGATACGTGTTCTGGTTGAGAGGCCCTACTGTCGAGGGAGAATGTCAAGTCAATATCGTCCAAAAAGCGCACGGTATCTGATTCTGCCCCCATCCGTATCAGCGACATCCCAAGCTGATTAACACTCAAGGCCATGATGCCCTGTACTTAGTCAGTATCTTCACCAATGATTGTTTTGCACGATGCTCACTTGCTGAGACATTAATATTTGATTTACACGCAGCCTGATGGCTTGTGAACTGGGATCGGCATCGTTTTGGAGCACACTGATAGAAACATCGTGCAGTTCGAGGCGTAAGTCGGTGGTAAAGGGTGAAGAAGATTCTCTCGTGGTTTCTCTTGCCTCGCTTTTGACGGAAGTTGTGAGATTTCGGGGACCGCTGGAGAAGTATGACAGAAGGGAGAAGATGGGCTCCACCGAAAAGATGATGTGAGGAGCATCAATAGTCATGATTACAAGGGCAGAGGCGCCAGATGAAGTATAGAGTGCCATGAACTGATTCCGTTCATGATCCGCAGCAGGAATGATCTCCCTGAATTTGGATGCGCCAGGCCGGGTGTTGCTCATGGTGAAAGACCGTATGACCAATTGGGCCTCAGAAGCCCCGTCAGAAGCCTCGTCGGAAGTTGATTTGAATCGAAGGCTGACATCGTGCAGAGCAAATCGTGCAATCCCATGATCTCTGAGGTTTGTTTCGGTGGTTGCCCCATTGTCATACAAGTGCAGTCTGACGGTAGCTATAGTTGCTACCAGGTCGATGGTAGTCCACACCTGGTGACTCCCGTTGGGAATAGATGATATACGAATCTCAGGTTCTAGGTTGACAAGGGACATTTGCAACTTCGGTGAAGAGGTTAAAAGGTTGCCGGTGCCCGAGGCAGATACCAGAGCGGAATGGGCTTGGAAGCTACCTGCGGGTGGGGCAGCGAGCACTCGAGGTATCGATTGAGACAGCCCGATGAGAATATCGTATTGAATTTGAGTGAGGTGGAGCTTTATATCGGATATTTTGATGAGGACCTATTATTATCAGTGAATGGCGTCCACTTTTATGGGAGCTCGATACTTACTCGACTATCCGGAATTTCGTCACTCCGAAAGCGGTCGACCTTTATACGTTGGTACACGTCTCCGATGATACTAATGTCATCCACTATCCTGAGGGTGGATACTTTGCCGTCATAGTAAAACTCTGACACGAGCTGTAGGCCATCGAGACTCGCAGATATCCTGCTGATATCCCCGTCGAAGGAATTGTTCGCAAAGACCTCACCAAGGCACATCGTTACGACATCAGGACGGTGTGCAGGATCGGGGGGAAAGACAACTATGGGGGTCTTCACGGAGATCTCGAATTGCATGCGTTCGATTTCAGAGGCTTTCTGTACAGCTGCGTCGCGAGCAGCATCGTACAAAATCTTGAGCTTTGCGAGCTTTGCGACAAACAAGTACATGTTATGGAAGGGCTGCTCAAGGAAGTGAACTTTGAGTGAACCTGCAGACAAATAAACTGATGATTTGATGCCAATGTAACCTTGATCCTCAGGGTCATAGGTTTGGTATCTGAACTCGGCGAAGTTGCTGCCTTCGATGGACAGAATTTGCTTGAACTCGTCTCGGCAAACATCCATGGAGCGATCATCGCTCAGCGCTAGGCTCCCCAGACGACCAGTAATACGCAGGGTGTTAGACCCCAAAACCATAAGAGCAGAAGCCGTCGACAGCGAAAGAGTCGCCAAGTTAGCAAGGTCGTTGATCAAAACAACTGGTCATTGTGATGAGCAAAAGTTTGCCAGCTCCTTTACTTTGCTCACCTTGAACACTGTCTAGCTTCACGGCGATTCGAGTAGTGCTGGTAGATTGGGATCGTATTTCGGTGGTGCCAGCAGGCTCTGAGTGTTGAACAGCCACTGCAGTTCCTTGTGGAACAAATGTGGCCATCAGAAAGTCATAGAGAGAAATGACAGGCTCCGGGGCGGCCTTGAATACAAATGTTGACAGTCGAATGTCGACATTCTGCTCGACATTGTCGTAAATCGTGGAAAACTCTGGAGAGCTCCTTTGAACGCGCATGTATGAGACTGACAAAAGGTCCTTGTCACTACCGCTGTCCGTACAATCTGATGAAATGAGCCGAATCGGATCATCGTCGGCCTGCGCGACATTCATTATCAAAGACCTGAGGAATTGTGAGTTACGCTTCAGAGTCAGTATGCTCCAGTTTACCTGAGATTGACATCCACCGTTAGATTATATTTGAGAAGCATAAAGCCAAGCCGAAAATGCTGGAGAGTGACATATCCAAGCGACTTTTCGACTCCATTTACACTTGACCGCGTAATCGACGCTCGTAGGTCATCGACTGCGAAGTCAAATTCGACGATGTGTTGCCGGAGTTCCGGATTCTGTTGCGCATGTGAGTGGGAAATGAACGGTAAACGAGGATACCATTACCACCTCTGAGGTCCCATCGTTAGCTTCAAAGAATATTTCGTCACGGTTAGAAGAGACAAGCTCATTCTCGGAATGGTTATCGTCGACATTGTATTCCAGTCCCGTGGGTGAGAACAACCCTGCAGATAATGGCAAGACTATGGATTCCGCGTCGACATACGACGACTTTTGCTTGTACCTTTCCGATGCATCGAATTGGGGGATGGTAACATCGATTAATCGCATAAGCGCCTTATACTTCGCGTCTGACAGATTGACATGCAAACTTGGCAATTTCCCGGACATTTTAAATCGGGCAAGATTCAGAACACTTGGAACAATCGAGTTTTGCAGTTGGAGTTCAATGTTGGTACGCTCCAGAAGATGAAGATGATCGTGACTTTTCGACGTCAGGGCGTCGCGGCACGCTTGCAAGTTAGTGCCTATGATGAACTACAGTCAGTTAGCACAAGAACCCGTATCGAGCAAAGCGGATCACCTGTGCCGCCTCGAGCTTGAGCGTCACCTTGTCATACATCAATGACTGTAAACGCCTGTAATCTGCTTCGCTATATGGTTGGTTCTTTTTTGCTTCTATCTCGCGCATAACGTCTTTATCTGCGAGGTCGCTCTCTACGGCAATATGTCCTGCGTCGATGATCAAATGACTACCATCGAAAGAGGTAATGCTGGCAAAACGTCAGGTAACATAGGAAGTGTGGAGGAGAATGCATACTCCTCCGGTATAATAATGACAGGCGCATTCATGTCAACTTGCAAATCGATCGTCTTGTGGGATTGTAACGCGTATTCTAGACCGGCCCGAGTTTCCTTTCGCAAACCCTCCAGGGTCTGACTTGCAGCATTCTGGTATATATTTAGATCGCGCAGGGGAATATGAACGCGTTGACTTACGAGTAACGCTTCCACCGACTCCAGTTGACTCTCGGGGGGTCTCAGGAACTTCACAATTGCTTCGACGTACCCGCGATGATAGATTATTTCCATGTGGCGCATGCGAGCTGTGAGAGAGGTGTCTGCCCGTTGATCGAGCGGGTTATTCTCAAGCTTGAGATAAAAGAAAGGTTCGTCGGACTCTGCACGTTTCTCTGGCCTGACATGCTTGGCCAAAGGATTCTTGACTTGGACGATCTGTGGATAAAGGGTATCCTGGGTAGTGCCATCGAACACACTCAACCCTCCAAGAGAGATTGATGCTTCGAAACTATCCGGTCTCTGAATAAAATCAGCACAGAAGGATTCAAAAACCATAGATAATACATCCGAAAATGATCCTCTCGGATGATTCTTCAACGCAAACGATCCCTTTCTTAGCTCAGCTGCAACTCGCAGCTTTACAGCATTCCGTGGGGTCTCAAAGGAAGCCGTAATGGCTGATTTTTCGTCGTAGTCGAGAACATCAAATAGCTGCCTTCGTTGCTCCTCAGTCATCGGACCGCCGAAGGTTGCATCCTCCTTAGGAGCGCCGGAGTTTGTAGAACCCCACAACCAAGATGTCCAGCCACGCGCCTGCGGTTGTTGGGCACGCTCTTCCTCTGGTTTCCTTCGCTGCGCGATGTCTTTCCTTAGATGAGATCGTGCGATAGACCTGTAGAAGCGAATGTCCTCGTATGAGAGCTTACGCTCCAACGATGCGAGTAAAACAGCTTCCTGTTCCTGATTGAATACGGTAAATGCCCCCTCGGGAAGGATTCACGTGCCTGTTCTCGAAGAGTTTTTATGACTTTCCTTTCAAAGAGCTCCACATATTTGTTTCTGTCATCGCGACGTTCCGCAAAGTAGGTCCAAGTCCATTTGCGTCGCCGTTCACGGACGGTGTTTAAAATGGCCGAACTAGCGAATTGAAGACGAGCTTTCGCGCTGTTCTTCACAAAATCTTCATCGCCCGGTCGGAATTTGCGGTACTAGGCCTGTTAGTGGCCTGTAATGAAGCATCCGCATCTAAACTTACTTGATGTTGACGAATATAAAAATGGTACATGTCAACAAGAGATATGACGTCCCGGTATTGATTGTCGTCCAATGCTACCCCAATTTCCTCAAAGCGTAGGTGCACATCAAATTGGGGGGTCTTGTCGTCCAGTTTGTGATTCACGACAATCTTCAGGTATTTGATGAGATTATACAGTACCATGCCCAATATATCACTTACTCTGCCTTCCCCCGACACGGGGCTAAGGATGAATTGATGAGGACTTTGATCATTAAGGGAAATCTGCCCAAAAATATTAGTTGAAATGATAAACGTGAGCAGTAACATACCATATTCATAAATTTCCTCTTTGCTTCATGTGGTGGTAAGCCAGCCATGCTAAAAGAATCCGTATCGAAGTAGATGGCCAGTGATTGCAAACTTGACAACTACGCGATGATGAGTGATGCTGAGTAAGACTTACAATACCCGTACTTTATGGATTGCACCCGCGGTACTTTCGATGAATGCCGGCTCCCATTGTTCATTGACCGACTGGATGGCAAAATTCGCAAGGGTGATTCCAGAAGCGAAAGGATGCTGCGAACGATGATGTAAGCCAAGGAGATTCGATTCCAGTGATACGCTTACACCAGGAACACTCAGCTTATCTTCGTATCTCACGTGGATATTCTTGACGGTCACTTGCACATTGTTGATTATCTTAGCAGTTAAGGAAGCCCAGAGGCCCTGTGACTGAGAAGTATCTAGTAGGCCAAATTGAATATGTGAACAAACATGAAGTCAGATTACACACCAGACGCAACTTCTGCCTGTCCACGCATGTGCAGCAACTCAGCATTCTCAAGACGCTCTTGCTTAGCGGCTTGAGCCCTATTCTCTTCCTCTTCTGGATCGATGTTACCCTGCGAGGAAGGCATCACAAGGAGGTAGACATCCTCAATTAGTATTTCCACGGGCCGGTTGCCCAGATTCATCCAATAGAGAGACAGGGTGAATGTCCCGAGATATCCTGAACGTGCAACATTAGCGAATTCCGGGAAATAAACTGTGCGTCAACCTTCAACAACATCGATGGGGAGTCTGAACTTGTCGAGAGCACCCCTTCTGAGGCGTAAATTTCGTAACGTGAGCTGACCTAGATGCGGAATGATTTCGCGGGAACAGCGGAAAGTCGAGCGAGGAAACTGACCTTGTGCTATTCCATAGTTGACCTGATTCATATCGAGGTTCTCGACATATGGTGCAAGGATTCGGTTGAACAACTGCAGGACCGGGTGTTGGACTGAGATCTGTCGACAATATTTGAAGTAGTACTCACGGCATTCAAAACCTCTTTTCCTGGATCCAGCCACCACATTGTGTGAGGTTGGTACGTCGGAGTCAGCGTTGGTGCGTGAGCACGACTTGCGGATAGGGCATCGACAAAAAAGGAAGGGCGGCGTCACCATCTCACGTGATGTCTACTTGCATGGGTGAGCCAGCGAGCAATTAGCAAACGGTGCTTGTAACAGGCGCTGCCATAATTAGTCAGTGTTTCCCTACCGTCGTCACACCTTATAATAGATCTACTTAGATCATTTCTGTTCACCTGACATGCCGACAGTCAACTAGTCCTACGCTGACGTTCTGACCGGTGTACAGGGGAGACAGTGTTCTTTGTCCATCCCGAACGTCGCCCCTTAGCTAGGCCATTTGCACAATGGACTGGCCGTTTGCGTGTCACCGAGTGTTGTCGTGGTGCGGCTCTGAGAAGCGCGTGATTTGGCTGGTCACGCGCTGCCGTCACGTTCGCTCGGTTTGTTGTTATAACTTATCCGCGTTCTTTTTTTTTCCAACTTGACCTTGCAACTGTCATGGCCCCCCTCGCCGACTTTCTCCTCACCGTCTTGCCAACGGATGTTCTCCCCTACTATCTCACTCACTATGTCCGAGGCAAGACGCCTCTCTCGACTACGCCTGTTGTGTCGGCAGCTCTGGCAGCGTACCTGGTCATCATTTTCAGCATCCAGAAAGTCATGAAGGGCCGTCCTCCATTGAAATTGAACAATGTCTTCCGCATTCACAATGCCTTCTTGACCTCGGGAAGCGCTCTCCTACTCGCCCTGATCATGGAGGAGGTGGCATTGATATGGGTCAAGTCTGGCACGTACGATACCATGTGTAATGAGAAATCATGGACTCCAGTGGGTTTTTCGCTTCGCGTTTCTCCTCAACTTATCGTTTTCGACCACCCCAGAGACTCGAATTTTACTACGTGATTAATTACTACTTCAAATACATCGAGCTTTTCGACACTGTCTTTTTGGTGATGAAGAAGAAACCCCTTGGTGTGTATTCGTGTCCTTCATGGCACGTAGTTCTAGAACTGCCTGTGCAGCCTTTCTCCACGTCTTCCACCACTCTGCCACTGCTTTGTTGTGTTTCTCGCAACTGAACGGCAGGACGAGCATTGTAGGTACAATTTTTGCCTCTGGACCTCGTTCTCAACATTTCTCATTAGTCGTGGGTTGTCATTTCCCTCAATCTTTTAGTCCACGTCATCATGTGTACGTGTCCGGCTAAGTCACCGATTCAGCCACTGAACAGACAACAGACTACTACTATTATGCGACGGCTGGTGGTGCCAAGATTTGGGTATGTTCGTCGACATTGTAGCTTGTGTCGATCTCATCTAGGTCTTCAAGTGGAAGAAATACCTAACAACAATACAAATCATCCAATTTGTCATTGATCTTTTCGCTGTTTACTTTGGTAGTACGTGTGGACTAACTGTTCTGAGGTCCAGGAGATTCTAACACATTGTGTAGCCTACCAGCACTTTGCGCATTCCCGCTGGCCGCATCTTCCTCATGTTGCGAACTGCGCAGGAACGGAGACCGCCGCATTGTTCGGATGCGGGCTTCTCTCATCCTACCTTGTACTCTTTATAAACTTTTACATTCAGACGTATCAAAAGCCTGCAAAGGGTAAGAAGCATGTTACTAACGGCAATGGAAGCGTCCACACAACGGGGTATGACTGCGTTTGTGGTGTCGAATGTCGTGTTATCTCACATCTGTCGCACATTCCAGAGTCAAACAGGAGTAAAGCAACTCGGTTATCGTTTTCGGGATCTTACAGGAGCCACTCGTTTAACCTGCCGCTGTTGTGCGCCACTGTAACGCGTTGCTCCAGAATATAGTTTACATGTTACCCTGCAGCGAAGGCAGTTTCGTGTTTATTGACACTTTGATCTTATCGCATACCACCAGATCTTTCTTGGAATTGTCTCTGTTGATACCACATTGTGCGGTCACGTTGTTCCTGGCTCCGTAGGGGCCAGGCTTGCAAATCACGATACCATGGGAATAGCCAATAGTGCTGAGTGTTTGACAGTGACATCCACATTGCATCGAGTTCTGAGTTGTCGATATTGTGTCCCTATACAGTCATTCACCGGCATTTGCGCCAGTGTGATAAAACACAATATTCTCCACTACTACCTAGTGCTACCATTGATGGAATTATTGAGTCTTGTCCACCAGGTATTGGATATGAGCAAATAAATATGTGGATCACAGTTGACAAGATCAATCACCCAACCTTTGTGTCAGAAAACAGGTGTTTTTGTATACATGATACATTCTCAAGATGAGCTGAAACTTTGTGCCCTAAAAAACCTTATATACCTGTAGAGGCAACCACCAGGCATGTCTGTGTAATATAATATTTGACAGATAGTACCATCTCCTCTTGCCACAAGCATGCCAGTGATGCATGTTGGGGAGTGTTAACAAGGGTACTCCTGTTGCGCAGGGCAGAGAAGAGAGAGGTGAGTTGAGGATGCTCACCGAGATAGAGACTAAAGTTCTTGTAACCAAGTTTGGGTTAGGCAAGATTGATGAGATCAACCCTTGTAGAGCTTCTTAGAAGCTTGATCTTGAGGGGAAATGAATCTCATTATTAATTACATCATGGCATCTATTGCCTTTAAATACATCTAGGAACATGTATGTACTTGTGTGCGATGTAACTAGAATAAGGTCAATGATGTCAGAATGACATCATAGGATCAATCATGCTGCTCCACTTATTTGAAATAGGTGGAGTTGGATCTAGGTCAATCCAACAC